>VOQZ01000260.1:0-62033 GCA_008079305.1 Phytophthora palmivora | reverse complement strand
GAGCAAGAAGCTGGACGAGTATGTGCTCCAGTGGTGGCTAACAAGACTAAACGACGTAAACTCTTGGCCTCTACCAAGAACAAAGTGGCTACGGTGGAAGTGGCGGCTGCTGGCCAGTCGTATCATCCCGACTTTGATGCTCATCAGGATGTCATGGCTGAGGCTGTGGCTGAGGAGCTCGAACGACGGGAGAAGAAGGCACAACTGCAGGAACCTGTGGCCAAGGGTTTGTCGGAGGAGACGTTGCAGTATATCAAGCAGGACTCGTCTGATTCCGAGTCGAGCGACTCAGAGACGAAGACGGCACGGCTAAGGTGAGTGGCTTGGAGTTGAATGGACGAGACTTGAAGCTAACAGTGGTGTATATAGACGCACAAGCTGCCAGAAAAGGTCACGCGTGCGCAGCGCAACAAGCGCTCGCGACACAAGCAGATGGAGCTCAAGCACCAGGTGCGGCGTGGGGAGAAGGCGATCATCAAGCAGATTAATGCGTACGTTATAGTGCCAACTTAGTGATGGCTTGGGATTCCTAGAGTTAATCGTGTACGTTTGCGTAATGATGTAGTTCCAAGCACATTCTTCAGGACATCGTGAAGAGCGAGAAGGAAGCGGCCAAGAAGCAGGAACTGAAGAAACTCCAGCAAGAGCAGAAGCTACATGAGGAACCGCTTGTTCGCGTGGCCGGAAAGTACACGTAAGTGAACAGGGCAGCGAGTTTGTTCGGTATCGAGCTGATCTAATTTTTCGATGTTACAGCAAACTAGAACGCGAGACCCCGGTCTCATTCTCTGAGGAGCTCACAGGCAACTTCCGGACCCTCAAGCCAAGGGCAACCCTCTCTTGGATCGATTCGACAGTCTGCACAAGCGCAACAAGATCCAAATTGGTCGTCCGAAGAAGACTCGCAAGGCCAAGGTGAAAATCATCGAGGCCAAGAAATAAGTGATGATCTCTTTCCGACAATGAAGCTGCACGGGCTGCTGGCCTGTAGATAGACTATGGATAACATTTTCTTTTCACAATTCGCTTTCAAAACGCTTTCATTCATTTGCCTACAAAAATAGTGGTCTCACTGTTCACTTCTCGTACTCAGTCTTATCAGCTAGCAAGTCAAGATGGCCACAGGGTCTGTGATGCGACCCAGCGTACGTTCACCGCTTACTGGGGTTTGTTGATGTTTTCATTTTCCTTCGTTGGGTAGAATTTTCGCCACGATAAGCGAGGTGCACAAGTCGTGGAAATTCGTCGAGAGGAATACGAACGTACCAAGCGCTCAATCCTCAAGAAAATTCGTCGTCGTTTAGTGATCCTCGGAGTGATCATTGGTCTACTTTCGGTTGTCGCCATTATTCTCGGCTCTGCAAGTTCATCTATCATTCACACATCCGCTGTAAAATGAATTCTGACGTATCTTACTATCCAGGTCATTCGAAGTTACTACTCAAACATCCTCAAGTTCCACAGAGTGTCAGGTCATGTGACTCTGATGAACTTGTACTTCATCTATGCTGCTATTTCGCTGGTGTTCAGTGTCCATGGTTTCTACATGGACAGCAAGTGGCGCAAACTGAAAGAAGATGGCAACCGCTTAATCATGCACGTGCGCACATTTTTCATCCCGGAGTTGGTTCATGGGCAATTGGTTGGCATGCAACGAGTCCTACCGTAGTATTCTTTGACTCATTTTCCATTTAATGTTTAACAAATGCAGCTATGTGGCTGGGAATTGCAACACTATCGGCGTTTGGGCTGGTGGAGGTGCAATATATCGCATCATCCAATCCCAATCTCATTTACCTCACCACACTTGTCATGGTTACCGTACGCCATCAAATATCCACACTACTGGGTTTATGGATATTCTTTGACGGGTGCTCGTTATTCCTCGTTCAGATACATCTCATTGTCTCCCCGTGGTTACTGCGTACCATCCACCGTAAAGGATCCCAGGCAGACGAATTCTTCGGGTTCGTGACAATCTATAGCAATGTGTGTCATGAATTCTAACCAACATGAACTTCACGCTTATGCTCTAGCGCTGAGTTCCTGTCCGATATCCGTCATTCACAAAAGAAGAATGACGAGTATGAAAATGATGTGAACTGTTCGGACGATGACGAAGGAGATATCCGTGCAGCTGCAGTATTACCTGTTACCACTTCTCCACGAGGCCCAAACACTGCATCTCAACGAACCCCTCGACGGCAAGATAGTACCAATGGTGGCCCGAACAGGAACCACAAGGCGTTTTTCAATGCGGAGGGCAACGTCACCATGAGTCATTTGCAATTAGCGATGGAAGGTGAGGACGAGTCTCCACGCTCAACACGTCGACAGTCTGTAGCACGTCCTGCTTCACCTCGAGCTTCGGCCTCTTTTAGTGCTCGCGCTGCTGTGGAAGTGTCTCCACCCCCAGAGCCTCAAGGATATCATCAAATTCCATTCGCTTCGCCTGTACTTGTGATGAATTCCGCGGGGAATCTCCCAGCACCAGAATTCTGGCAGCTCTGGAAGAAAACTGAGACCACGTACGTCCCTTGTCTTATTGGATCGCAGTACTGTGTCTGACAATGTTGTAAATGTCTAGTGGAGCCTTCTCGTGCACATTTACAAACCAACCGAGTCGATCTAACTTGGAGGAACACTTAAGAGCCCATGGCTTTCACGTGGTGGCTGCAGAGCAGAAGGACAGCGTGCTGCAGGTGTACTTTTATGGATCCCAATACGGTTCCGACACTGTATTCTTTGCGAGTTTGTGCTGCTTTTCGCGAGAAGATTCTTTCAGGCTACTTTCAAGTGCAATGTAAGTATTATCAGGTATTACTGAGTCGTCTTCCTAGGCCTCTGAATCCGCGTCCTGCGTTGTAGGAACGAGAGATGGCTTCTGAGTTTGTTACACGGTTCAATCTGCAGAACCTGTTGATCGTCGAGGGCGAGTGATATCACTTCAAATACACTTTATTCTTCAACTTGTGACTCATCAAGCCTCAACATGAGTCACCAATTTTGAAACAGACCACCAGGATCGGTGTTACCAATCTTAGCAGCAAAGATATACACAGATCACATGAAGCATAACTCTCCAGCTCATACTAGCTGTTGTTTACGTCAAGATTGTCGCTGGTTGCTACAATCCAGCCAGCTAGCTACATGGTGCTCTGCGCCACACGAGCTCGGCTCGCGACTTGCACAGCAGCTCTACAAAATCCATCGGCTGGTGGCATTGCCGTAAGCAGCGCGGCGCCGTGATTGTTGTTGATACGATACGCGCGGTTGTACAATCGTCCTAGGAACGATGCAGTCCTCAAGTGTCTCGGTAGAACACGAACAGTGCTGCGGAGAGCGACAGGCACAGCAAGTGGATGTCTGTGCAAAAAGTTAAGTCAACGAACACAGCGAATCATTAAATCATATTTTCATAGTGCACAGTGCATACATCAACGTGTCACGCGGATCGTGGTTCGCAAGCAGCTCGACTGCAACCGGCGGAGACCAACGAGCTGGTTCTCATCTGTCTGTCTACTTTGATGCATGTCAGGAGGACGATCTCCTGTGACAAGCGCCCGACCGTTTCGAGCGCTCGTCTTCAATTCAAAGATCCTTCCAACTTCAGAGAGCTGGTTCTGACCGGTCCGTCTTTCTGGCAGCGTTCGACTGCTTTGTGGAACAGAGGATTTCGGTCTGCCTGACAGTGGCCGGAGCCACGACTCCACCGAGCTGCTCCGGTGGCGGAGCTGTTCTCTTTAATGTCGCCGATCTGGTCGCCAATCGACACGGCGATCTAGCGCTGGCGGGTTGCTCAGTCGCGCACACAACGAAGCGGTGCTTGGAGCCCCAGCCACAGGTTACCGGCCAGCTGGGTAGGCGTTGTGTAGGTTCGCGAGAGCTCTCGTCGCGATCGGTGCATGCGTGTCCAGAGCTGCGGCGCTGTATTCCCGATAAAAATGCCACGCTCGCTCGTGCGCGGCAGTGGAACCACCTCCGAACATTGTTGGGCATGTGGTGGTATTTGGCCGAATAGCACGACAACAACGGCACACTAGAAGCTGGCGCAGTACTCGAATTGGTCTGCGCTGAAGCGCCGCTTCGATGCTTGCAGTAATACTGTAGAGGAAAGATCGGGTCTGAGTGCAATTCTATGACGAACGCCTGTCCGTCCTGCATGCGCCACTGCAAACTCAGCTGCATCGATCGCCTCACTGCGAGTCGCAGCGCCACCAACGTGTGCCAGCAGGCGGCAAGGCTATCCTTTCAGCTGCATGCGAGTGTAACGATCAAGCGACTACCAAAAGAAAACCGAGCGTTCGTTGAGATCTGTTTGCTCGAATCCAGCCATTCGAGTTGCCAGCGACGGGGTCGCCACGAGCTACGTGCGCTCCACATTGCTGTGTCGAACTGGAGCAAAAATTCCGTGTATATCCGGGCGGTGACCACGCGTCCAGGACCAGAACGGACACGTACTTGACCAGCCGCAACGGACGGGCATCAACTGCGTTTCCACATTCATCGCCGCCGTCAAGCGGTCTACGACATGGCGATCTTTATTGAGGCCGAGTCGCAGTCACCGAGATCGCAGCACGCCGAAATAAAAAGGTCCATCGCTGGAGCCAAGGCGTGCTCGCACCGTCTTGACCAAGGCAAAGCCAAACCGCAGCGATCTCGAGGCGCGTTGGACGTCCGCCGTGTCTGTTGAGCTCTTCCCGGTGAGTCTCAGCCGTGAGACGTGCGGTTGCCAAGTTGACATGGCTACATCATCGTGTTGTCGTAGACGACTGAATAAGATCGGGGAACGTTCGTGTCCCGCTAAGATACACCAGCATTGACGAGCCACGATAGTGTCGGTGCAATGCTGAGCACAAATGCTATGGTTTCTGCTGCGTTCGAGTCCGACACAAGCTCGGCGATGCCATCTCTCGCTGTAATGATAATAGCGCCATTTGAAACCAAACCATCAACTGCCGCTTTCGGTGTCAAATCCTGCGTGCTCGTGGCGCCGCCCAGCTGCCTCCGAGACGTTTCCTCATCATCAACGGATCCGTTGAAGAACTTCTCGGGCCAAGAGGAGCTTCTGTCGGAACTCCCGAGCGGATGGATGTGTTGCATCTGTATTGCGCCTCAAGCGGCTACGACTCGACGAGTCACTCGTTGCACGAGTGCTGATCGTTCGCGTTCAGCGAGGAGTGTCAGCAGTTTCTCGCGGGAAGGAGATCCCCTCACGAAGAACGGTACAAGCACCTTAGAACATTAGGAATAGCTTGACTACGTCAAGACCTCTAATACATATTGTGTGCATTTTGAGCAGCACGTTATAGTTACTTGTGCCTGACTACCACATGCAATAAGCGTTTTTACCGCCAATGAAGTGGTTCCGTGGTTCCGTGCTTTGGGCGGGGTTTTCACCGAAATGAGCTGAAACTGCTAGAAGCTCCCACTTTTGAAGATGAGGCACGCCTAGCAGTACTAGACTACAAAGCTATCAGGGGAATTCCTACAACGTGATTGCTCTGTCGGTACGAGATTCAGCCAATATAGTATCTCGAAGCTAGGAAGTAGGTAGACTCAACATAGGCGTCATGTAATCTGGTTTAATTAATCAGATTATCAGTTTCGTGATCTGCTAGATATATTAGTGCTGATGCCTTTCTTCATGAGGGGGTCTCCTTCCCGCGAGAAACTGCTGACACTCCTCGCTGAACGCGAACGATCAGCACTCGTGCAACGAGTGACTCGTCGAGTCGTAGCCGCTTGAGGCGCAATACAGATGCAACACATCCATCCGCTCGGGAGTTCCGACAGAAGCTCCTCTTGGCCCGAGAAGTTCTTCAACGGATCCGTTGATGATGAGGAAACGTCTCGGAGGCAGCTGGGCGGCGCCACGAGCACGCAGGATTTGACACCGAAAGCGGCAGTTGATGGTTTGGTTTCAAATGGCGCTATTATCATTACAGCGAGAGATGGCATCGCCGAGCTTGTGTCGGACTCGAACGCAGCAGAAACCATAGCATTTGTGCTCAGCATTGCACCGACACTATCGTGGCTCGTCAATGCTGGTGTATCTTAGCGGGACACGAACGTTCCCCGATCTTATTCAGTCGTCTACGACAACACGATGATGTAGCCATGTCAACTTGGCAACCGCACGTCTCACGGCTGAGACTCACCGGGAAGAGCTCAACAGACACGGCGGACGTCCAACGCGCCTCGAGATCGCTGCGGTTTGGCTTTGCCTTGGTCAAGACGGTGCGAGCACGCCTTGGCTCCAGCGATGGACCTTTTTATTTCGGCGTGCTGCGATCTCGGTGACTGCGACTCGGCCTCAATAAAGATCGCCATGTCGTAGACCGCTTGACGGCGGCGATGAATGTGGAAACGCAGTTAATGCCCGTCCGTTGCGGCTGGTCAAGTACGTGTCCGTTCTGGTCCTGGACGCGTGGTCACCGCCCGGATATACGCGGAATTTTTGCTCCAGTTCGACACAGCAATGTGGAGCGCACGTAGCTCGTGGCGACCCCGTCGCTGGCAACTCGAATGGCTGGATTCGAGCAAACAGATCTCAACGAACGCTCGGTTTTCTTTTGGTAGTCGCTTGATCGTTACACTCGCATGCAGCTGAAAGGATAGCCTTGCCGCCTGCTGGTACACGTTGGTGGCGCTGCGACTCGCAGTGAGGCGATCGATGCAGCTGAGTTTGCAGTGGCGCATGTAGGACGGACAGGCGTTCGTCATAGAATTGCACTCAGACCCAATCTTTCCTCTACAGTATTACTGCAAGCATCGAAGCGGCGTTTCAGCGCAGACCAATTCGAGTACTGCGCCAGCTTCTAGTGTGCCGTTGTTGTCGTGCTATTCGACCAAATACCACCACATGCCCAACAATGTTCGGAGGTGGTTCCACTGCCGCGCACGAGCGAGCGTGGCATTTTTATCGGGAATACAGCGCCGCAGCTCTGGACACGCATGCACCGATCGCGACGAGAGCTCTCGCGAACCTACACAACGCCTACCCAGCTGGCCGGCAACCTGTGGCTGGGGCTCCGAGCACCGCTTCGTTGTGTGCGCGACTGAGCAACCCGCCAGCGCTAGATCGCCGTGTCGATTGGCGACCAGATCGGCGACATTAAAGAGAACAGCTCCGCCACCGGAGCAGCTCGGTGGAGTCGTGGCTCCGGCCACTGTCAGGCAGACCGAAATCCTCTGTTCCACAGAAGCAGTCGAACGCTGCCAGAAAGACGGACCGGTCAGAACCAGCTCTCTGAAGTTGGAAGGATCTTTGAATTGAAGACGAGCGCTCGAAACGGTCGGGCGCTTGTCACAGGAGATCGTCCTCCTGACATGCATCAAAGTAGACAGACCAGATGAGAACCAGCTCGTTGGTCTCCGCCGGTTGCAGTCGAGCTGCTTGCGAACCACGATCCGCGTGACACGTTGATGTATGCACTGTGCACTATGAAAATATGATTTAATGATTCGCTGTGTTCGTTGACTTAACTTTTTGCACAGACATCCACTTGCTGTGCCTGTCGCTCTCCGCAGCACTGTTCGTGTTCTACCGAGACACTTGAGGACTGCATCGTTCCTAGGACGATTGTACAACCGCGCATATCGTATCAACAACAATCACGGCGCCGCGCTGCTTACGGCAATGCCACCAGCCGATGGATTTTGTAGAGCTGCTGTGCAAGTCGCGAGCCGAGCTCGTGTGGCGTAGAGCACCAGGTAGCTAGCTGGCTGGCAGATAGACTAGCACAGGAATCCTGCAGCAGGATTGTACGCCACGATCAGTTCAATTGCAGCGACCAGCGACGAGCTTGTCGCGGATGGCTACAACATCACTGCGTTGTCTGTCTGTTGATCAGCGAGGGATGGCGTTCGATCAAGTGCACTTGCACTCTAAAGTCAGGCAGCGAAATCACGCTCAGCCGTCGTCGCAAAACGTTGTCGTCTGTCCCGCATCGCTCCAGAATCCATCCGCCTGCTGATCTCCATTGATTGGCACGCGAAACTATCGGAGCCCGAACTTCAATTTCTTGTCATCGCGCGAACGCCGCGCTTGGCAGTGTTGAAGTATGCATCTCCGATGTGCGTACGATTATATACGGAAGTATTTTACAGTTGTCCCGTGTAGATTATACTTATGGGATTCGTACTTAAGTGGTGTGGTTGGTGGAGATTTGTCTCCGTCCAGCACACCAGGACTCTAAGTCCTCACTTCTGGATTTACCAGCTCCAACACACAAGCATCATCTCCAATACACAAGCTTCTTCCGGACTTCTTCCTACAACTAAACTCTCTTTCTTACTTGCTCACATGTCTTCACACTACCTCACGCTGTCCTAACTCCTCTGCAAATCCCATACTTTAACAGGTTATAAGCCCTACGCTAGCAAGGAGGTCTGTGCGAAGACTGCCACGTCCGACCAAGCCATGACTGCTGGACGGACATCGTTGGCCAGTACACTCTCACAATGAGGTCTTGTCACCCCCTCGCCAGCAACATTGCTGCAGCGCTCCTTGCAGCACAGCTGCCGAGCCAAATCGGCCGAAATGCCATTGTAAGAGGCCACGCTGCCCAATACACTTTACTCAGTGTCAGAGTCGTATAACTCGGCCGCATAACCGAGGTGAAAAGCCATCGTGCTCCCTTATTTGCCAGCCACAGTGCTGAGCACATACAGGAAATCTGCCATGCCATACGCGCCGGTCACGATACCGTGTCGAGTAAATGTGCTATAAGAGCAGGGCGTCCGTTATAATTGATCCAGAAGGCTACACACCCTGGAATCCGCGCATTGCGCTATTCTTACCGGCTTCAAACCGATGTATATACCTACCATATCATCATATTGATCCCTAAGAGCTACCTGAAAAATGTGGGGCCCTATTCAAAAGTAAAGTCCAAAAAAGACTTCTGCAACTGGAGCACGTTTTCATTCCAAACAAAGGGAAAAAGACAACTACATTGTAATACTACCACAATGTGGCAAGACATAAAGGCTCTGCCCTCTTCATCAAAATGAACATGAGAAAACGAAAGCTCTCATCACCACGAACAATTCTACTACCACTCAAGCGTGTTACATAATCAGAAGTAGTATTAACCTGATTTGATAGTTCCCATTTTTCGCAAATAGCCTCAATGAATGTGCTTGCGTACTGTAATGAAGGGATACTCGTATTGCAAAAGCTACTTGCGACTTGCTGGATCATAGTTGGCCGTAGCAAAGTATAAATCGCAACATATGAAGCTAAGAAGCTACAAATTACCGTGAGATGAAAGACACTTTCGCGAAGAATGCAAAAGCCACTTCATATCGGAGAAGCGACTCTCATGATGAAAAAAAATATCAAAACGGAACTTACGTTACTGTAAACACAAATTTTTCTTTTAAGAAATGTATGAAAATGGGAGGCACACACGCCAAGATGGCAAGATTTCCAAACATTTCCAAACAATTCCATGACAATTCTTCAATTTTCAGAAAGGTTCCTAAGCAATCAACCTATTTAAAAAATGGTATAATGTCAATACGGCATGTAAAAACGCCGACACCTCTGTGGATACACCATCTAAATGAGAGACGCGCTTCTAAGTGACAATAATTCTGCCAACGTATCTCAAGCTTGACAAGCACACACACAAGCCTTTGTTAGTATGTCTTCTACAATGTACAAAACACAACACATTGAAATATGCCTTAATGGCAAGCTATCAATTTTAGAAGGCAAGCCATTTACGGCTGTAAGGTCTGTAATCTGGTATAGCACTCATAGGCCCAACCATCTAAAAGCAAATGCATATGCTGCATCGGCTGATACAACCCAAGCAATAGGCTCTAGTTGCATGAACTTCATCACTCGATTGATTCGATAGTGCACATACACGTCACTGGTCAATGATAAAAGCAATCGTAAACGAAAAACTACTCTTAGTGCCACTAGGGAGAAAAATTACCCCAAAGATGTGAGCCAGCGCATTGCCTGTGATCGTGGTGTGTTTTGTTTTCTAAAGATGACATGGTTTTGATGCTGTTCTTGCATCTAGATCTATTTGTTGCCTCACTAAATACAAAACTGGCAAACTGCTTCTAAGTACGTTGAAAGTTCGCTACTGCAATGGAGAATAGCAACAATAAGCAACTCCAAATATCTATAAGAGAACAGCAAAACGTAGCAACTACTATCACTAAGAACTGTTTTGGGAAATGGGAGGCTCCTTGAAACACAGTTATTTGCTGGAGACTGATCGCTTTAATAAAAGTTATGCCAATACACCTGAAAATGAAGAAAAAACCTTTCAGACTATTAACTGCTCATAGACGCATGAATATTGCCAGTCAATTGCCTTGGTTTGACACAGGCTTATCGCTAGCGTTGCTGAAAATTAGCAATATTAAAAAAACGAGAAAAAGTAACTCGAAGGCCTTATGGGAGAAATGTACCCCTAAAATCTGAGCCAACGCACTTTCGGCGAGTAAGATGTGCTCTCACCAATGAAATTGTACTGCTGATGTCCTTGCGATTATATGAAAATATTGCTGAAAATAAGTTAAGCAGTTTTTCTACTTAAATACTTCGTACTACTAAGTTAGTAACAAGTAGAGTTTAAACTTCACGGTCCTACGGAGAAAATACTAACTTCTACTAGTATCAAAGTATACCCACAAATGCATACTTCGAGGTAAGCACAGAACCCTAAGAGTATAGGACTATTTCACGAATGCTTAGACAAAGTCTGTGAAACTGGAAGGCTAAAATGCCCTAGTCTGAATACAAATAATTGAAAATGGCAAACAATAAAACAAAATGACAACTTGATCCATACACAAAACGAGATACAGGGGACAAGTTTATTCTAAAACGTTACTTACAAAGAAAAACTACAAAGAAATGAATAACTGCGACGAACACGTAAATTGGAAGAATAGAGTCAAGGCGAACAGATTTTATCCTACATGGTTTTTTCTGAATAGCTGCTCAATTTCAAATAATATTACTGCTATCATGAGCAACGAACACACCTACAAAATATTGCAGTTATACAACACCAGCGAACAGGTTTTCTCCTTAAAACGAAAGGTTTTCCTGATTAGCCTAACAAAAGTAAAACAACGTCCACATTCTGAACAAACTGCACAAAGTCACTACAATTATACATGCGAAGAAATATCCACAAAGCTGTACAAAAGTACAATAGTTGTACACAATTGAATTGACCAAAGAGCAAACAAGGTGAACAGGTTTCCCCTTCAGTCCGAAGGTTTTCCTGACTAGCCAATACAATGAACACCCCCCCCACATAAACTACAGTGCTAACAAAGCACAATTGTGCGAATGTAAAAGAGTATCAAGTCTCAGTAAAGCCGTGACTTAAGCCAAACTTAGGCAAACCATCAGGTTGCTGCAATACAACGCACATTCCTCGATGTGGGAGGCTGTTGAAGTATGCATCTCCGATGTGCGTACGATTATATACGGAAGTATTTTACAGTTGTCCCGTGTAGATTATACTTATGGGATTCGTACTTAAGTGGTGTGGTTGGTGGAGATTTGTCTCCGTCCAGCACACCAGGACTCTAAGTCCTCACTTCTGGATTTACCAGCTCCAACACACAAGCATCATCTCCAATACACAAGCTTCTTCCGGACTTCTTCCTACAACTAAACTCTCTTTCTTACTTGCTCACATGTCTTCACACTACCTCACGCTGTCCTAACTCCTCTGCAAATCCCATACTTTAACAGGCAGTTTAGACGACGCACTTTCTGCACCGCTCCTCGAGCATGGCCGCTCCACTGCACATGCTTCACCCATCTGCTCGCGAGCTGCACACCACCGAGTGTCTTCATTTCGCAAGTTGCTCGGAAGCGCATCAGTTCCGTTCATCCACACTCGCCCCCACAGCTGCAGTACTGCTTCAGCTCCACCCTCTGCAGTCTCACCAATCCACACTACAGTAACATGACCAGCACTAGCGCCGACTTCGAGCTCTCCGAGCTGCAGAAGTACTATCACCTGCCACTGCGGGAAGCTGCGCGTCGCCTCGGAAGTTGCGAGGCTGTGGTCAAGCGTGTATGCCGTCGGAAGCAGATCCAGCGGTGGCCCTACCGTCAAGTGTCTTCCAAGCTCATCAAGATCCAGCACCTGTGCAAGTACATGGCACATGTATCGGACGCCGAGCAAAAGGCCCGGATCCAGCAGAAGATCAAGCAGCTCACTCAGGAGTATCTGGAGCTCGTCGGCGGTCAGGTGCCGTCCGAGCTGCAACTTACACCTGCTGACGTGCCGACACTACCGCCGCCAAGCTACAAGGGTGACAGCCCGATGGACCCCGCCGTGCTGGCCGCAGCTTCCGACGACGACGCGGGTCACGAAGAGGATGAAGACATGGACGATGCATCCGAACAGTCCGGCGAGCGGCTATCGGCGTACTCGCTCCGCTTCATCCTGTCCGACTGCACCGTGCTCGAGACCGCCACAGGCCTCCAGTACAGCACCACCACATAGAGATCGCCAGCCCGGCGTCGATGTAATTTTGCCTGCATGTCCAACTACCACCGTCACAACTGCATATTAGATAGAGCCTTCACACGATCCAGCAAGTACTGGAGAAATGCCTGCAAGTTAGAATTTCCTAATCAAATATTGAGCTTCATTTCGTTCATTCATCGGTCGTGTGCTCACCTAGTCGATGGCGAACGAGCCGTTCTTCACGTGATTGATAACGAGCGCAAACGCGAACAACTTAGATTTGGTCCAGCGGATCGATGCCAAGCAACGAGAAGCACGTCTTCATGACCTTGAGAGTGGCATCGCACAACAGCAGACGACTGCTCTGCTCCTCACTACCCAACACACGGCACGCTGTGACGAACGTCTGCACCTTCTCCGAAATCGTGTACAGATAGCTGCACAACCGGTTGGAGTTTAGGTCCTTGTTGATGAATCCGATCACGTCCTGCAGCTGCAGCAGCTCGATTACCAGAGCCTGTTCCGTCGGGTGCTCGGGCTTCAGCACGTTGCCATCCTTCTGCTGCTGCGCCACGAGTGCAGCCATGTCAACACCGGACTTACGGATAATCGAAGACAGACGGGCGTACGCAAACATGAGGTACACAGCCGTGTCACCGTTGGTGGACAGCATGCGGTCGAAGCTGAAGATGTAGTTGGACGTCGGGCTCTGACGCAAGTCAAAGTACTTGACGGCACCGTAGCCGAGCTTTTCGGCGGCGGCATCCACCTGGTCCATGGGCAGTGACGTCTGTCCAGCCTCGATACGCTCCACAAGCTGCGCTTTCATGCGCACCTTTGCTTCATCCAGTAACTCCACCAGACGCACAACTTCGCCAGAACGAGTCTTGAAGCGCTTGCCAGACTCATCGTTCACCGTACCGAAGCCCACGTGGTCCGCGCGCTGCTTGGTCGGATCGTAGATACCCGACATGCGACCAACTTCGAACAGCAGGTTGAAGTGATCCTTCTGTGTGTAGTCCGTGTAGTAGATTACACGGTCAGCCTTCATCTCGTGCAGGCGGTACCATAGCGCAGCGATATCCGTCGTGGCATACAGGTACGAGCCGTCACTCTTCACGAGCAGGAACGGCTGCTTGTACACCTTGGTGAACACCACCTCAGCGCCGTTGCTTTCTTCCATGAGACCCTTGGCGCGCAGCTGATCCAGGACACCCGGGATGATTGGGTTGTAGAACGACTCGCCCATTTCCTTGAGTGACACACCAAGGCGGTCATACACCTTCTGAAACTCACGGCGACTGATGTCACACAGCGTTGTCCAGACCTTGCGAGACTTCTCGTCACCGGACTGCAGCAACACCACCTGCGCCTTGGAGCGCTCGTGGAACTCCTCGTCTGCGTCGAAACGCTCCTTGGCAGCCTTGTACAACTTCGTCAGGTCTGTCACGTTGGGCATCTCCGTCTCCCAGTTCGGGTACGTCTCCGTGAGGTGGCAAATCAGCATGCCGAACTGGGTTCCCCAGTCGCCGACGTGGTTAATACGCTTGACCTCATGACCCTGGAACTCGAGAATGCGGCACATCGTGTCACCAATGATGGTGGAACGCAGGTGACCCACGTGCATATCCTTGGCAATGTTAGGCGACGAAAAGTCAACGACAATCGTCTGCTTCTTCTGTGGGGCCGGCTGAACGCCGTTCGCCAGCACATTCTGTAGGCGCTTAGCCACAAACTCCTTGGTCAGGAAAGCGTTGATGAAACCAGCGCCAGCAACGCTGAGACGATCCAGCACCTGCGTCTCGGGCATGGCAGCGATAATAGTGTTAGCCACGTCACGGGGCGAGCGGGCAGCATTGGGCGTGCCCTTGAGTGCCGTGAAGATGGACATGGCGGAGTTGCACTGGTAGTCTCCGAACTTGGCGTTCTTGACGTTGGTACGTGTGACTTCGACAGGCGGGACGTCCAGACCAGGGTACGCAGCCTTGATAGCAGCGTCAAAGATGGACTCCACTACCTCCAGAATGTTGTGGTAGGTCAGGCCCTGCTCGAGTTTCTCGTCCAGCTTGAACGTAGAGCGCACCACGTCCTTGACGGCGGAGGCTGGAGTACCAGAGGCAGCACCGGGGGCTCCCTTGCCCTTCTTAGCAGCCTTTCCGGCGTTCTTCATGCTGGCCACACCTTTGGCAATGTCCTCGCGAGCGAAGAGCTGGGCCACGTACTTCCGGAAGGTCTGGAGCACGGCAGCCTCGTCCTTCTCCTCCTTGATGAGCTTCAAGGCAGCACGCAGCGTGACTCCAGCCACGACGTCGGCCAGCGTGAGCTCCGAGCTGAAGAGGAACTGCAGGTCGCCGCTGTTCTTGGGACGCGCCTCCTCCTTGGCCTCGAGCATGGCGGTCAACTGGGTGGCCAGCACTCCGTCCTTGTTGCTGCCGGCCTTGGCCACGCGCAGCCACGGGGCCAGCGTGTTGGCCTCCCACTCGAGCCACTCGTCCACAGCCAGGTCCTCACTCTGCAGCTGGTCCGCATTGGCGGCCACGAAGCGGCACACGGCGTTGGCCGAGAAGAGCAGCTCTGCGTCAGGCTTGACGGCCAGTTGCGGCCCGCAGCTTGCGTATTTCTTGTCTGCGGCGCCTACGGAGAACTCGGTGCCGGTGAGCGACAGAGCCAGGAAACATTTGAGCTCCTCGTCGCCCGGCTTCTTGCCGATCAGGAGCTGCATCGTCGAGAAGAGGGAGCTAGGGATCTATGCGGCTAATTGGCCTAATGACGTCCATCAGATAAGGGTAACAGCTGTACCCATAAATGGGTACATTCACGTGCACCACAAGAACGATCGACATGTAGCCATTCTTTTTTGATGGCGTGGTTAAGCGGGAATGTTGGCGGAGGCAATAAACCTGCGTATGGCTATGGTTGTACCAATGGTTCTGGGTCAACACGGTGGAATCCATCTCCAACGGTGTGAAGTCTCATTATTGCTACTTTAGCCTTACAAAATGGGGTATACTCGGCGCTTTAACTCGAACAACAGATCCTCACTTCGCTTGCAAATAATTTACTGGCACGACAAGTGGACGGGAAGTACATCATCATCAGAGTGCGAATTGATCCGCGTACACACCTTGAAAGCCGAATGTGTTGGTGAAGCGCGTGACCTGAATTGCTCCTGGCATCAGTGCCGCCGGATGCGCTTGGCATTTCGTTGCAGCAGCGTCGCCGAAAATCGGATCGCTCGACTGAGGTTCCATGTTCACCTTGCGGAGGGTGAGGTCCGTGAAGCGCAGCAGCTTCAACTCTAGACGGTACATGATCATCATCATACGCAGTGCTTTAGCCTCGTCGTCGAAGGCAGCGATCACCGCCGTGTCCTTCCAGTTGCGTCGACGCCATGTGCGCAGTGCATGGATCCATTGATCCCGTGTTTCAGGGGTGGACGCACCTAAAACGATGCGTGTTCGTCGGAAGTGCTGGAACGACCGGTCCGTGTCGTGTACAGAGCGCACAGGACACAGCTCGACACAGAAGCGGTTGGGTGCCAAGGCACCTTCAAGGGGTTGAACTGTTACGCGGTGACGCGTGAGCGAGAACTGACCCATCCATCGTCCGTCTTTCATGTCGAAATACTGCAGCAAACCGCCTTCCAGCTCAAAGTAGAGAGGGTCCTGTAGATACACCAAGGACAACAAGTCAGCAACGAAAAATACTTTAATTGGTGAGGAGACAGCCGTACCGCCTGTCGGGCGATGTCGTGTAGGAGCAAGTAACCTTCGTAGTCAGCCATGGTCAAGTTATCAGTCTGTTGCTTGGTATGGTGCTGGCAACTTCTGTAGTGGCATTCTTCCTTGCATTCGCGTCGGCCTTTCCTGCTGGCACTCTGATCATTACGGCTGTTAGCCGACTGTAGAGGACAACCGACGTTGAAGTGAGCTTCAGTTATGCTGAACGACAGGACTTGACAGGAGAGAGTGCGAATCTGATAATAAAATTGAGGAACCTTGCCAACAGCATGGACAATATACTGCTAGAAACAGCTGAAGTAAAAACCGTTGCATCTGGAGCGAGCAAGTCTATCATGGTGCATGTGGCGAGGAAGCCCTCGAAATCGACCGAATCTCGTGGCCAGAGGCAATTTTGCGCCGTAAATGAGGTGGCAATGCGTGACCAACGTGATATATATCGGTGTGTGGTGCGGAGGGTGTGGTGGTCGTCCGCATCTTGCTGGACTGCGGACAGTCGAACGCAGCACAGCTCCATCGCAGGATAAGCCGCAGTAGTTACGCAGATATGGTAGCGGCAGCTGAAACGAGTGCCATGGGGGGATAGCGTGGCGGCAAGTGCCACTTAAAGTGGTGCGGCACTACGAGTAACGTGGGTTCCGAGCTGGTCAACGTGGTGCAGATGGCCCTGAGTGGACAAGTGGCGGTGGTATGCAAATAGGCTGAAGTGCAGCTTCAACTGACTTTCCGACATACAGTTCTAAAGATGTGCAAGATAGCCACTTAAGTTGGAGACCGGGGTGACAAGGTACTACATATCACTGATTGACAAACACAAACCTTGTTTTCATCACAAATAAATCTGTAAATTTTTACTTAATACAACGCAATGGAAGACAGGATAAGAGTGTACCCAAGTACGATAGCTAATAGTAGAGCCAATGAAGAACGTCAGTTTCAATATTTCATCCAATCAGCCGTTATTATACGGTAGTCTGAAGTCTTAAGGGCTGCTTACCATGAGTTGCAAGGGCAAAACGAACCTGGTCAAGAAGTTGGAGAAGTAGTTGAAGCACTACTGCACGGTCTACTTAATTCCAGAGTATCGCACCAGTAAACTGCATGCAGACTGCCATCGAGAGCTGACGTATCAGTTCGCTTTACTCAACTGCAAGGACGAGGTCGTTCGTCGCGTCAAGTTTTACAGCGTACTCCATTGTCGACACAATGGCTGTTTCGGTATGACTGTGAATCGTTACCAGAATGCATCCTAGAACATCCTGCTTCTGTCGACCATAATATTTAATGTCGCTCTATTCCCTCGGGTTGCTAGGCGATAGCTGGTTGATTCTCCAGCATTCGTACTCGGATAGGCAACATTGACGTCTTTCGTCTTAATGGTGGAACCTGAAGTATTACGCTCCTTGCTATTCCAGTGTCTTCCGTGATAGTGACGAAAATACCATGATGATGATGCTAACTAAGTTTGTACTACTACTGTTGTGGCTCGTGAAATCCTCCGATTCATTCCTGAATTTGCGGAAGACCAGCTCAACCACCACCAATCCAACGTCAAAATGAAGTTTGTCGTCGGGCTTGCCCTCGTTGTCGTCGCCACTTCGGCCTCTTCGACCATTTCGGCCACGACAAGCACGTTGGCATCCAGTGAATCGTCAGCATCAAGCGGGATCGACCCGGGATGCCCCAGGATCATCTGCGCCGCCATTATGAGCTGGGAAGAATGTGCAATGGGACTGCCCGAGAGGTGCAGACCCAAGATGAAAGATTATGACACCTGGGAAGAAAACAAGCATGGTAGCTCGGCATGCTCCGACATCTGTCCTGATATTTACTTGCCTGTTTGCGGCTCCGACGGAGTGAAATATTCCAACCCATGCAAGTTGATAGCTGCTGCTTGCAAGAACCCAGGACTCCACATTGTTCAGTCTGGCAATGACATGTGCTAGTTCTAAGGCACAAAGACAGTTGATAGCAAGATCGCATCAAACATTGTGAATTTGACAATTAAATTCCAGATGGACTTCAAGGCGCAAGACCAGTGAAACAATTTCATTCGGGTCATTCAAAGGCTTCCATAGTACCGATATTGCCCGTCGATGGCTTAATCAGCCTATCATCCTACGAGCATGTAGAACTGTCTATCTGGAGGCGGGGATTTCGAAATGACTAGTCATTAGTGAGCGACCAGCAACAAAGATTAATAAAATTCATTTCCAACATGTTTTTCGGTTCTGATTCGAGAAAATCGATGAACACCAATCCATCCTATAACGGAGTTAGGATGGATGGGACGCAACCGCTTCTGCTTCGAAGACATTAACACGGAATCTCTGTCCATAACATCGTCGAAGATCTACACTACATTCGGAGCACTCTATCGTAGATTTCTCGGACAAACATACAAATCACAACATAAAGGATTCAACAGAATCATGGCAGCACTTACAAGTTCCTACAATTTTGGCGATTTTTTGAAGATAAACCCAAATACTTAAAAAAACGTCACATTCACATACATCTTACAACCCGCACAGGAGTTGTTTTCTAGACACTGATTGATTTTTAGACATTAGCACATAGCAAGTTGAGAAGGCAAATAAGCGGTAATCGACTCTCCTTCTTCTTTTACAGTAATTGGGGTTACACAAGGGGTACAGTGCTGGCCATAAATACGTAGTGACCAACATTTCGCAGCTAATTAAGCCAAAAATGCACAAATAAGCTTAAAAAACCACTGTTCAAACCAAGATCTATCAGGACATTCCATTTTTATATTCAGACGACTCTTCACCAGCAATGGCCATCATTCTGGCCCTGGACAAAAGTACTTACCAGCTCACATCTCGCGCTCTTGTGAGCGTTCTAGAACCTTCTAACGCCGCAAGCACTACTTAAGTCATAGACTAGTTCCTATCGCAGCTGATGTCACTATTAGTTTCACGTAGCCCTCCCGCAAGCATGCCTAAGGGCACTGAGTTTACCCCTGTTAAGCGAGGCAAGATTGTAGGCCTATGTAGTGAACTGGATCTGAAAGATTTGGCCGTGGAATGTCTGGGAAAGATCCGATAGGACGTGATTTGTAACGGGGTTACATGAAGGGGTACCCTAGAAAGGGTACCACCTTTAGAAGTAGATATACTTCTGTGAGTATTCGTTTTAGACACTCTGTTGTGAGTGGTGTGGACCACACTTCTGGTGTGGACCACACTACTGCCACGTAGGTCTAGGTGGCTGAGGGCCAACCAATCGTATTTGACCTACCTTTTATATGCATAATTAGGGTAAAGTATAGTTAATTAGGAGTTTGTATTACAGGCCAAATGAACCTAATTAACTATAAATAAATCAGTCTAAAACTTACGCTAAACTGGCTATTAAGTCCCCTAAGACCAGGGACTAGTGAACTGCCGTTCACTTAGAGTTTGTATACTCTTAATAGCACGCTTCCTCAAGCAAGGTGCTCGTGTGACCCCGTCACACTTGGTAGCACTTGTAGTCAATCCACACCTACGCGGGTAGATTGACTACCTGAATCCTCTGTGGCTCCTACAAGGTAAGCCAGGATGGATAGAGGGGAGTTCCATCATTTGACCGACTCTCAGTTTGAGTCGGTCCGGAAGATGGTGGGCATCTTTGGAGGAGATGCCCTCCGAAGCTTGGCGGCTGCTACGCCGGCCGAGCAGGTCGAACGCATTGAGGCGTTCGGCACGTACGAGAGAGGGCTTGTCGCTCACGTACAGGGGCTGCAGACCCCCGTGGCTGAGATGAAGCCAGCCCAACCTAAGCCGTTGAGGCTTAAGGTTAATCCTTATGAGGGAAAGGAGGGAGAGAACCTCCACTTCTGGGTCCGAGAGGTCGAGCTCGCGATGAACGCGGCTCTGATCTCGACCGAGCGACTTCGGGTCGCTTTCGCCCTGTCCAACCTAGGAGGTCGGGCGAAGACCTGGGCGTACACGCGCGAAGCGACAACGCCGGGTTGTTTCACAACCTGGGCTCAGCTGTGTCAACAGCTTAGAGCCGCCTTCCTTCCGGCGAACTACGAGTATCGCCAGCGCTCGCGCTTCCTTGCCTGTAAACAAGGGAAGCGTTAGCTGCATGAGTACATCCAAGAGATGCGAGTACTCGCTGCATCTCTGGTGGGGAACCCCCTACCTGAACACATCAAGGTGACAGTGTTCATGGATGGCCTGGAGGTGGGCCCATCCCGCACACTGTTGTTCATGAGGACTTGGATGTCGATCTAGCGACCCCACAGACTCCATATCCACATCTCGGTCTTCTGCTGGTGCTAAGATCGCGGGGTTGATAGGGCCTTGTTGTTCCTTCAAGAATCGGCTCATAGCCGCTTGGAAGTACGATTCCAACTTCGCATTCGATCCTTGTGTCATGTTTGGCGCGATGCCATTCGTCACTCGCTTGGTCTCATGATCTCCACGCTGCCGTAGCATGGCAGCTCCTGAAGGGCCTAGCGTCATCCGAGGTGGGTCATCTGCACTGTCAGTGTCTACTTCTTCAGTCGCCGACTCGTAATGTGATGATGTTCCTGTCTGATCTTCCAATGTGAGTGCTGGCAACGATTTTAGCGTGTCGTCGGTTGATCTAGTCGCGACCTTGGAGGTTACATTCTTTTCACCTACCAAGGGCTTCAGTAGATCGAAGATCGACATTAAAGCCGTGTTGATCGTACTGAGCCTCGTATCGAATAGCTCATTAGCGTCGAACGATCCTGCGATGATCCCACCTTCCTTGATCAGTTGTAGTAGCGCCTTCGCAGCTTCAAGTTTGCTTGATCTTGCAGTTGGTTTCTGCACTGGGCCTTTTAGATCGCTGATGATTTTTGGCTTGATGATCTGCATAACGGGGTTCTTGATCAAGAAGGTGTGAAGTTCCTTCTTGTGGTATGCGATCTCGAGGGACTCATCAGTCCACACTGTTTTAAGATCGTCTTGGTCATCAGCGTCCGAACCTGGTGCTTTCAACTTTTTCCGTAGGGGCTTCGATCTTGCTGACTTCTTTTTTGTGCTCGACTTGGAGACGAGCGTTTGGATGGCTTTCGCCGGTGGACTTTCGTCCTGCAGATCGCGACGTAAGTCGGAATCTGCTGGGGTCCCCGAAGGGACCTGGGGAGGAGGTAGAGGCTTCTCTTCTAGGTCCGTAGCCGGACCCTCCTCTGTTCCGTCGGTAGAGCTCCTCCCAAAGCTCTGCCGATCCGCGGATCGATCTTGATTCAGCGGTGTCGTTGGTGATCCGATCTCCAACGACGCTGGTTTCCCTGATCTAAGATCAGCATGCGCTTCTTCATGGGACTCACGGTGAAATCCCGAGTCACCCAAAGATCCGGGCACGCGCACCATTGTGGCGAAGTGGTTCTGCGAAATCGCAAGATCGCAGGAGTCCTCTTGCACACTGCGCCCGAACTGCCGACTAACGGAGGGGGTACTCCGATCTTCCGTGAAGTTACTTGATCTCACCTTGTGTACCCGTCGGTGGGACTAGATCGCTCCTCGGGTGATCTCGATTAGACGCGCTTGTTGTCGATCTTGCTGTCTGACAGGACAGCGGGAGAGGTGGCAGCAGCGGGGATACTTCTACTCGCTGCGCCGTGTAGTTACCGAGCTTCGATCTTGGTTATACTTGGTCGATCTTGCTCTGACCAGTGTCGATCTTAGCTCGGGGGGTCTTGTGGTCGGTGTGTGACCTTTATCCAATAGCTTCCAATACGTGCTTGCCTCTTCCTATAGCGGGGTCTTGAGATTTGAGGGTTGACGAACGTCCAGCCAAGCAATCTGGGCGTAGGGGTTCCACTTAGTGTCGATCTTGATCCTGCGTGGCGTCGGGAGGGCCAGTCTTGTATATCCCTACCCGGAATAGCGAAGAAGAAGGAAGACTTGTGTAGTAGAAGGTAAAAACAACTCTGAATTAATGGTTAATATCCTATGCTTCCCATCTGTGGCTATCCATACCGCACTGGCTTCTTAAAACCCATAATAAAGCTAAGATCGATATTTACCTGTCAGGATCGATATCACGTGGGTACAATCGCCTTGGGCAGGGATGATGGCACACGCATTCACTGGGTCATTATAGTGAGTGTCACTACATCGAGGGTCACCGTAGAGAGGGATTGCTCTTGATCTTGATTGACGGGACGAGATCGAGATCGGAAAACTTCTTATCTGCTTCACCACAACCGTCCCCTGCGCGAGTGGTAGCAGCACAACTGCTTTCACTCGCCGCATCGCATCTCCTCCCTGCCCATCGTCTTCCATGGTTCAAGATCAAGCTTCTAATCTTCCGTCCACCCCAAGATCGACTATGCCACCGGGCCAATTGGGCCTGCTCGCGATGGCCGCCGCTGCCGTCGATCCTGACTCGTCTTCCAACTCACCTCCTCTCCCTCATGCTTCGTGTCCGGAGTGTCATCGGTTGTCTTCCGCGCCGACCGCTCACGTTCATCGATCTCATGTGGATTTACAAGTCGTCCAAGCGTCGCTCCGAGACGTCCAGGCCTCTCTAAAAGGTGTGGAGGACATTATCAGTCATGAGTCGATCTTCCGTCAGCTGCAAGATGATCATGAGGATCTTCAGCACGCTCACGTGGACTCTCTTCGTCACATGGGCGATCTGCGTCGCAAATTGAGTCACCTCCGCTCTCAGGCCATGCCGTTCGCTAAATTTTGTCAAGATCGGTATGACGCGCTGATCGAGGCATTGGAGGATTCCAACGCAGAGCTGGTAGAGAGCAAATCTACGGTTGAAGAGCTTGAAGAGCGGCTAGACAGAGTCTCCAAGCTTCGGGAAGCTTACGACGAGCTGCAGGCCACCTCTAAGAGTACGATCTTGTGTCTGGAAGACGAGATTGACACTTTGAAGCGCCAGGTCCAGAACCTTCAAGCCCAACTGGCTGCTCTAACCAGTCATCCTGATCTTGGTTCCCCACCTCCCACTGCGCTCGCCCGGCTCTTATTTAATCAAGATCAGGAACTGATCGCTGCTCGTCAGCGTGATCAGACGCAAGATCAATCACTGCTGGAAGTCCGTCAGCGTCTGAAAGATCGAGATCAAGATTTATCCAAAGCTCAGCAGCGGTGTCAAGCGTTGGAGCGGTCGGAGGCTTCACTGGAAGCGGCTGCTCTCCAGCTCCAGCGTCAGATCAGCGCACAAGATCGACGTATCGCTCGGCTCCAAGAGGAGCGGGATCAATTCCGCGCGAGCTGTCATGAGGCTCAATCCGAGCGAGATCAAGCGGTGGCGAAGGTTGCGTCTTCGTCTGAGCGTCTGGATAAGGCTCGGGCTGAACTTCGCGCTCGTGGGAATCATGTTGACTCTATGAGGGCCAACATCTCCCGTTTAGAGCAACAGGTCGCTGATCTTCAGACTGCTCATACCCAAGTGAATCACCAATTCGCGAGCCAGAAGCGGGAGCTTGCTGCTCTACGGGTAGAGCATGCTGCTCTCTCAGCTCATTACACGGACGCTTATAGTCGATTTTGGGCTGTGGCACGCTCCCTCAACCAAGATGTCGCTCTTCCGACCCCAGCAAGTCTGACGCGTCCTCGATCTGGGTCGGAATCATCCCCGCCTCGATCTCGCAAGACTCGTCGGCTCGATCTCTCATCCTCCAACTCTCCTGACGACCTTCCTGACTCCGAGGGTCCGGATCCTGACGTCCCTGAACCTGAACTCCCCGATCTTCCTCAGGAGTCTGAGATCGAGCAAGAAGATGGTTCTCCTGAGCAGGAAGGCGGCTCTCCTGATCTTCCCCAAGAGTCCGAAATCGAGCAAGAAGATGGCTCTCCTCAGCAGGATGATGCGGACGATCCTGAGGTATTAGCAGCTTTGGCTAAATCTCGTTCGGACCTTCGTCGATCCAAGTCGTCTGGGGGAGATCAGGGTGCTTCGGGGACTGCCGGTCATCCTATCGACTTGGGTGGCGAGGGAAGTGATAATATTCCTTCCGATGACCTATCCGAGCAGTCTCCGGAGGTCGATCCATCTATGGGTAGCCCTAATTCCGCTCCCGATGACAGTGATCTTGAGTCTAGTGCGGGTAAATCACTTCCGGATATTCGACGGTCCTCCGAAGCCACCACCTTGACTCCGCCATACCCCAAAGTTCCCAGATCAGAGTGGATTCCCAGCTTGATCACCAGACGTCTATTCCGCTCAGCGGACGTCTTCCCTTGGGATGTCGATCGTGTGAGTCATCTGAGCATCTCCACCTTGAACACCAAGGTGTTGAGTCACCTTTTGCTCGGTGTCTCTGAATGGCTATTTCCAGACGTGGCTTCTTCAGCAACACCTTCTCGGATCGAGATCGAAGATTTTGTTACGGGACCTGCTGTGGATGCCTTGATGTCTCTTACTCCTCCACCGTGGGCGTCTCTGGAGTCCACCGAAGGACCTCTCTCCTTCATGGTTGACTTTATGCCTCATGGCTTTTGTGAGAAATATCTGGAGTATGAGGAGAAATACCTTCAGGCGATCTGGGAGTCGAGTCATTTCTTGCCGATCTCAGAAGACATGTGTGTTGCTGACGCAGCCTTATCAGCTTACCATGAAGGTCGTCGCCAGCGTCGATCTCGGGCTGGAGCCGCCTGGAAGCAGTTCCTATTTCGACACCTCATCCCGGCTCTGCGTCAACAATATTGCGATCTGGACGTCTTGCTGGACCCTTCTTTCTGCACTTCCCCAAGCCGCGTCATCCCAAGATTTGGTATCCAGATGTGTCTGCTGCATCGCTTGAGGATGCGCTGTCCGCTGTTGATCTTGCGGAACCCTGGCGCCTACAATATCGCCGATCTCCTGCGGACCATCCAGCGACGCGTATTCCTCGTCTTCAAGACAAGTTCGTCAACGTGCCATCTTCTTCTCAGCCAGCCTCTAACATAGCGGTGCTGTAATCTTCTTGATTAATCCATTTCTTCTTTGCGATTTCCTTCCTTTTATGCGTCATTCTTAAGATATTAACGCCTTCGATCTTGGTGACTTATAGCCATCTAGTCGGTTTCACATGTATCATATTCACCATTGTCCACCTGATTTATCGCCATCCGATATATCCTTCACTTATTCTCTCGTGATGCGACCGACTCGCTTCACGATCTCGCCTCCTCATGGCTCCTCATGTGACTGCATGACCTCGAATCGATTTCGATTCGTTCGATCTCGTAAATAGTCATACAGTAGAGCTCCACAATTAAGATCGGCTCATCTACCCATGTCGGTTCGTCATATCCTTTCCAGTGCACCAAGAATTCACGCAATGTACGTCCATACCGCGTGCGCTTCCCCGATCTCATGTCTACGATCTTCTCAACTTCATATTCGTCGGTATCTAGATCTCGTACCCAGCTGTCCTCAGGCAACAGTGCTTCATCAAAATCGTATCGATCTTGATCTTGTATTGTCAACCGCGTCTTGGGACGGTCCGGAAATTGTCGTACAGGTTTGATCTTAGACACGTGTACCACCGGGAAAAGTCGATATTCTGTACCGGCGATCTCAAGACGTACTGCATGTTCCTCCACTAGTTCCAACACACGAAAGGGACCGTGCCACATATGTGCCAGCTTACGCGCATATCCTTCCTTGACTCGATCTAAATACAGCCACACTTGAGTTCCAACTTCGATCTCATGTGGTCGGACCGTTTCATTATGTCGATCTGCCCTTTCTTGGATCGCATCTCGTTGTTTCTCGTTAACCTGCTCGCGTGCTTGCTGATACTGCTTCTGGATACGATATCGCCACCGACGGGTTCACGATCTCGTCTTCTCGTTGATCCTAATGGTATCATTGCTTCCAACGTAGATCGAGGATCCCAGCCATGTAACAGATAAAATGGTGTATCTCCTCGGACGCGATCTTGGGCAGTATTGAGTGCGAAGGAGAGGCGCTCGGCGTATTCATCCCAATCTCGCTGGTCGACATCCTCCACATACATCTTGACTGCACGTGTCAATGTTCCCACCATCCGTTCGGTTGTACCGTTTGCTTGCGGGCGGTATGCCATTGTTGCTCGCTGTCTCTGTCCCACGATTTGTTGAACGATCTGAAGAAGTCAGACATAAAACCGGGTTCTCGGTCATGTCGGATAGCCTCGCTTGCACCGAACCGGCGGAAAACACATTCCTCATAGTTCTCGGCGACAGTCTGGGCTGTTCTTGATGCGCTGGCTTTGCGATCACATATCCAGTGAATAGATCGATCCAGATCAATAGCTCAGTGTTTCCTTTGTGTGATCTTGGTAGTGACGGTATGTGATCCATACCGATAATCTGGAACGGGTACGTAGCTTGTAAATTCCCAGGCGATTCCCCATGGATCGTAGGCCGTCCTTTTCCCGTCTCGCAATCTATGCACTGACCCACGTAGCGTTGCACACTCTGATATAGTCCGCGCCAGTGGAAGTGAGCTCTGATCTTGTGGTATGTCCGTCCAATACCTTGGTGACCACCTTCCAAACTTGTATGATAGTGGTGCATAAGATCGCTTTGCAATGTTTCGGGCACCACAAGCTTAGCCATAAGATCGCGATCTTCGTCGGACCACTTGGTCGGCGGAAAATAGAACAACAAACCTGACTCATCCGTCTCATAGCGATCTGCGATCTTAGAACAGCTTTTCGCTTCAGTCGAAGTAAGATCTTGTACGTCCCCTCGCAGGTAGGCCTTAAGATCGACGATCCATTTTTCTCATTTTGCGCTCGGCTAATACGCTCCATCCTCATTCTTTGCACAATCTCTTCTTGTAACACCTGAGGTCGACATTTCTTACGCGATCTTGTGACAGCAGCGATCTTGACTGTAGCTGCATCGTCCTTAGCTATTAGCAACTCATCCAATCTATTGAGAGTCATAAGATCTTGGCGCTCCTCTTCCGTGACAATCACCACTCCACTTTCGCGACGTAATGCAGCACTCGCCAGACTATCTGCGCTTTGGTTCCAATCTCGCTTCATATGAAGGAACTCATGGTTGGGCCAAGATCGGAGACGTTCCAGTGCCTGCTGCCGTAACAACGTTAACCCCGGGGCTTTGCACTCGATCTCACCCTTCATTTGTCTGATCACCAAGTTAGAATCTCCACAGATAATCAGGCGTCCCCTGTCCATATCTGACAGGAGATCGAGGCACAGAAGCAGACCATGGTACTCAGCCTCATTTACCGTAAGATCGAGCTGATACTTCGAAGCTGCTGAGATCACTGTCCATTCTGGTAGGCTCCACACTATTCCACTGTATGCTCCGCCACTTCGTTTCACACGTGCTGATCCATCAAAGCTAACAACTAGTAATCTCTCGTCTGGCTCCACTGTTGGAGGTGGCATCGAGATCACTTGTCGCGGTTGTTTCCTGGGAGCGATCGAAATCAAGATCGAGTCCACTTCCTTGCGGGGCGTAATACTTGCCGCGATCACGCCTAAGATCTCGTCCTCTCCTCTGGTACATTTGACGATCTCAAGGGTCCAGCTTGATAGAAGTGCAGCCCATCGTCCTAACCGTCCTTGCAATCCAGATGAGTGAAGTAACCATGCCAATGTGGAGTGGCGCGTCAATACTTTAATCGATCTTGTCACGAGTTGAGTATAGCAGATGTCTAGTATCCTGAGCAGAGCCAACACTTCTTTGTCGACCATACCATAGTTGATCTCGTTCGGCTTGAGCGTGCGACTAGTGAAAGTCACTGGCTTATACACTCCATCGTGTTCTTGCATCAGGGCAGCTGAGATCGCCCACTTGCTGGCGTATACTACCACCACCGGTTGTCGATCCACATCGAAGTGTTGTAAGATCGGAGCATCACGATCTTGTTCTTTAAAGTGGCGAACGCTGTCTTAGCCTCAGTCCACTTGTTACCCTCTTCTGTAGCAACAGCCTCATCGTCCCCAGTCGATTTTGCCTTCGAGCGATCTCATAGAAATCCGCTTCGCGTAGTTCGTACAGAACAGATGCGTAGATCGCGAAGTCTTCAATGAATCGGCTGTAGTAATTGAGACTTCCCAAGAATGATTGCATCGATCTTAGGTTGGTAGGGAACGGTAGTTCTTGTAAAGCCGCCAAATCTTTTGGATGTGTCTCCAAACCTTCAGCCGACACACGATGTCCTAGATAGTCCACCTTTTGCTGACCCCAGAAGCTTTTGGCGACACTGATGGACAAATTCCACTCGTCGCAGGCGTCTAACAGCCTTTCCACCTTTTCGCATAACGCGTCCCACGATCTTCCGGTTACCAGTATGTCGTCGATGTAAGATCGACGTCCCAACACTGACTCATTTCTCTCTAGATCAGGTTCTCCTGTCTCGAATACGTCCTTTCGGTCAGATCGATCTTGATCTTGGGTCACTTTCACGAATCCATATAGTGCATTGTCTAGGAGTCTCTGGTAGATCTGGGGAGCGTTTTTAAGTCCGAACGGCATTCGATTCCACTCAAACAATCCAAATGGAGTAATAAATGCCGAGATCGATCGGGCTCGGTCCGTCATAGGCACTACCCAGAAACCGCTGGCCATATCCAAAGAACAATACCAGAGAACTTTATCGAGATCATCCAGCAAATCATTGATCAGAGGCATGGGATATACCATGAGCCTTGTCAGACTATTAACCAGGCGGTAGTCGATGCATAACCGGATGTCGATCCCATTCTTCTTGATGATCACAACTATAGGTGACGCCCAAGGGGATGTCGAGTGTCGGATCATCCGAGCCGATAATAGTCCCTTGATCAGTTGGTACAACTTTTCGCGGAATTGTATGGCCACCTTGCGACAACGTTGAGCGACCGGCTTTGCATTCCCCACATCTATGTCACATACCACTCCCTTCGCCGCTGGTGGTAAGGCATTGCCCTTTCCGATAAGAAGATGCTTCCGTTTCCAATAATCTGCACAAGACGCTCGATCTCCTCCGGGGTTGGTATTGGCATCACCTATTTGAAGATCTTCGATCTTGACTTCCTCCGTGGTCGCGGTCACCTCTGGTAGCACAGCCATTTGATCTTCCACATCTTCTGCGAATAAGCTCCCCCCTTCCTTGATACAAACTTCATCATCCATCGTAGGATCGCCTATGTCTGCCGCGACCTTAGTGCGAAGATCATTACTGTTAGCTGGGTCGATCTTGCCTTGGTCAGATGTACATTCGATTGACGGTGGGCTTGCGCCCCCGTTCCCTGCGATCTTGACATTGTGGATGGCTTTTACCGGCCGTGGTAAGATCGCTGTTGGTGTTACGTACTCGGGACGCTCCACCATTGGCTCGGTGATCTTCTCGTTGGTACCCGCTTCACTGATTCATGTAGTTGCCTGATATGCGAGATTTTGCCATTCGGCATACCTCCTCGATCCGACGGATACATATCCCGGAATTCGGGGAATACGATCTCCACTCAACCACATCGCGACTCTCGATCCTTCGTGGAGCGTTAGTGCACGATCACTCACATTGGTTACCTGTAGGTAACGTGTCTTTCCTGGTCCGACTGTGATCGTTGGTACCCATCGATCTCCCCTGGTGACCCATAGCTTATACTGGTTAGACGTCTGACCTCGTAGCCTGATCTCGGCCGTCTGTCCGACATCGATCCAGTAGTGATCCTTCCAGCACACATGTTCGACCTTGTCACCGTAGAGAGGACGCCTACCAGCCATCTGAAGGCGGACTTCGTCAGGCAGACATATTGTCCCATCAGCGAGATCGAGGCGGATACCCGCTGGCACCATGAAGTCCATTCCTAGTATCAGATCTTGACCTCCAGTGGGCGGACCTACCCATGCATCAAAGAAGTACACTAGCGATCCTGCCAGCGTGATCTTGAGACGAGTACGTCCCTCGATCTTATATGGAGATCGTCCAACACCTTCGCATTCCAACGTTTGATTCTCATCAATGTGGCACCCGACCTTACGAGCAAAGGTGGCATCCAATATGGACACCTCAGCACCACTGTCAAATAGCAAAGTTGCTTTTTTGTTGTTGATCTTCCCCATAGCCTTAGATTGCTTGAACTTCTTGTCTGGAACATGATACTTCCAGTAACCCCGCGATTCCCCAGGGGAAATCTCAAGAGCCATCATCACACTCGATCTTGCATATTCATCGATCTGGCGTAGACTTGACACTTTAGCGGTAGGTTTCTCCAGAAGATCACATGTATTGTCGATCGGATCGATCAGTTGATTAACTGTTGCTTCCGATTGTTTCTCGACATATGCATAAATGCAATAGCTAGAACGCTCGTCTCGTACCGGTTTCCAAACCGGCGAGCGTCCTAGTTTAACATCTTCTCCGCCGTCTCTGGCAACATCCCGGCGTGCTTGGTAGGATTGTACCATTGTCGGATCAAATTGTAAAATTCCTCCATGGTACATTTTCCCGCTTCGTGGATGTCACCACATGCCTTGCATGTGAATAGGCAGCGATCTGAGGGATGTCCTTTACGACCGCACTTCTCACACGTCAGACGTCCCCAGCACCCAAGATCGCTATGTTTGCGCGATCCACAGTGCGAGCATCGCTTAGGTGAACCTATATCATGTCGATCTTGTTGTGCACGATTGTTTCCGGTCTCCGAGCGACTGCGATCTTGGTTCCTTTGATCTTGATCTTGCTGCCCTTCATTGTTTCCAGATGCTGCGAGGTAGACACGACGTAATCCTGCTTCGCCGTCCGATCCACTAGAGTCCTCTTCAGACTCGCTGCTATCTGAGATCGCCTTGACAGCTCTGACGGCCCGAGTTGAAGCAGACGGGGCTGCCGCACTGCTGTTCTTCTGACGAGGCTTGATTGATCCATATACAGCCTTACTTTGTCGTGCCTTCGCTCGTTTCCGAGATCGGAGTGCTTCTTCCAAGGTGTCAGCATCTGGGAGTCGTAGTAAAGCCAGGTGATCTGCAAGATCGCGGTCATCAAGAGTTTCAATGAAGTGCTCCACGTGTTCACGTCGAACTTCCGAAGGTCCATCCTTGATCTGGAGGCGGGCCCTGAGTCCTGCCACATTGAGCAGATACAGATACTCCAGCGGAGATTCGTCCGATCTCTTGCGCGCGTGGTAAAATTGCCTCGCGACTGACACTCCTCGTCCACAATATTGAACCTGGAAGTTGCGGAGCAAATCCTTCCAGGTACTGCGTGTTGTGCGACTAAGCTGTCGATACCAGTTTCGCGCCGATCCTGCGAGGAGATCGCCGAACACCAGACACTTTTCTTCGTCTGGGGCTTGATCTCGCATAAAGGCAGACTTCACCTTGCTAAGCCAGGCCCTGGCTCGATCTTCGTCCCCTTCTCACCCCGCGAACTCCTTGAGTTCAGACATGGCAGATACTCGTATACGTGGAACACTTGTCGATCTTCCGGTGGTCGTGGCTGATGCTGATGCTACAGTCGCACGTCTGGGAGGGTCAAGATCGAGATCATCTGGGTCGTATTCATGAGGACTTGGATGTCGATCTAGCGACCCCACAGACTCCATATCCACATCTCGGTCTTCTGCTGGTGCTAAGATCGCGGGGTTGATAGGGCCTTGTTGTTCCTTCAAGAATCGGCTCATAGCCGCTTGGAAGTACGATTCCAACTTCGCATTCGATCCTTGTGTCATGTTTGGCGCGATGCCATTCGTCACTCGCTTGGTCTCATGATCTCCACGCTGCCGTAGCATGGCAGCTCCTGAAGGGCCTAGCGTCATCCGAGGTGGGTCATCTGCACTGTCAGTGTCTACTTCTTCAGTCGCCGACTCGTAATGTGATGATGTTCCTGTCTGATCTTCCAATGTGAGTGCTGGCAACGATTTTAGCGTGTCGTCGGTTGATCTAGTCGCGACCTTGGAGGTTACATTCTTTTCACCTACCAAGGGCTTCAGTAGATCGAAGATCGACATTAAAGCCGTGTTGATCGTACTGAGCCTCGTATCGAATAGCTCATTAGCGTCGAACGATCCTGCGATGATCCCACCTTCCTTGATCAGTTGTAGTAGCGCCTTCGCAGCTTCAAGTTTGCTTGATCTTGCAGTTGGTTTCTGCACTGGGCCTTTTAGATCGCTGATGATTTTTGGCTTGATGATCTGCATAACGGGGTTCTTGATCAAGAAGGTGTGAAGTTCCTTCTTGTGGTATGCGATCTCGAGGGACTCATCAGTCCACACTGTTTTAAGATCGTCTTGGTCATCAGCGTCCGAACCTGGTGCTTTCAACTTCTTCCGTAGGGGCTTCGATCTTGCTGACTTCTTTTTTGTGCTCGACTTGGAGACGAGCGTTTGGATGGCTTTCGCCGGTGGACTTTCGTCCTGCAGATCGCGACGTAAGTCGGAATCTGCTGGGGTCCCCGAAGGGACCTGGGGAGGAGGTAGAGGCTTCTCTTCTAGGTCCGTAGCCGGACCCTCCTCTGTTCCGTCGGTAGAGCTCCTCCCAAAGCTCTGCCGATCCGCGGATCGATCTTGATTCAGCGGTGTCGTTGGTGATCCGATCTCCAACGACGCTGGTTTCCCTGATCTAAGATCAGCATGCGCTTCTTCATGGGACTCACGGTGAAATCCCGAGTCACCCAAAGATCCGGGCACGCGCACCATTGTGGCGAAGTGGTTCTGCGAAATCGCAAGATCGCAGGAGTCCTCTTGCACACTGCGCCCGAACTGCCGACTAACGGAGGGGGTACTCCGATCTTCCGTGAAGTTACTTGATCTCACCTTGTGTACCCGTCGGTGGGACTAGATCGCTCCTCGGGTGATCTCGATTAGACGCGCTTGTTGTCGATCTTGCTGTCTGACAGGACAGCGGGAGAGGTGGTAGCAGCGGGGATACTTCTACTCGCTGCGCCGTGTAGTTACCGAGCTTCGATCTTGGTTATACTTGGTCGATCTTGCTCTGACCAGTGTCGATCTTAGCTCGGGGGGTCTTGTGGTCGGTGTGTGACCTTTATCCAATAGTTTCCAATACGTGCTTGCCGCTTCCTATAGCGGGGTCTTGAGATTTGAGGGTTGACGAACGTCCAGCCAAGCAATCTGGGCGTAGGGGTTCCACTTAGTGTCGATCTTGATCCTGCGTGGCGTCGGGAGGGCCAATCTTGTATATCCCTACCCGGAATAGCGAAGAAGAAGGAAGACTTGTGTAGTAGAAGGTAAAAACAACTCTGAATTAATGGTTAATATCCTATGCTTCCCATCTGTGGCTATCCATACCGCACTGGCTTCTTAAAACCCATAATAAAGCTAAGATCGATATTTACCTGTCAGGATCGATATCACGTGGGTACAATCGCCTTGGGCAGGGATGATGGCACACGCATTCACTGGGTCATTATAGTGAGTGTCACTACATCGAGGGTCACCGTAGAGAGGGATTGCTCTTGATCTTGATTGACGGGACGAGATCGAGATCGGAAAACTTCTTATCTGCTTCACCACATAACCCCCTACCTGAACACATCAAGGTGACAGTGTTCATGGATGGCCTGAAGGTGGGCCCATCCCGCACACTGTTGTTCCGCGTGCATGCGAACACTATGGAGGAGGCGATACATATCGTCCTCCAAGAGGAGTACAGCCACCGACAGGCTCGTACTCCTACGTCGGTGTGGCAAGTCCACAATGCGTCGTCAGGCGCAGTGCAAGGAGCTCCAGCAGCTGGAGCTAGCACCGGGCCGGTACCCATGGAACTGGGTACGGCCGTACAGAGCTCCATCCGTTGCTACGGATGTGGGAAGCTCGGGCACATGCAACGTGCCTGTCCTGCGGGAGGGCAAAGGAAGTTCCCTTCCAAACCTAGGGGCTCGAGGGGCCCGTGGCAGAAGCCGCGACCCAAGAGCCAGGGGAACTGGGGTCACCAGTAGGGGCGGGGCGCCCTACTGGGGAAGATCTAAGTCCCCATGGTAGGAGTGCGGACGGCGCACGCCATGGAGGGTTAGCCCCTGAGAGCCTGGGTGCTCTCGAGACGAGAAAGAGCAGTGGCGGACTGCTCGTGGTACACGCGAGTGTACGGGGATACGCAGATCCCTTCAGAGTCCTGATTGACTCTGGGGCGTCGACGAACTTTGCTCGACGCCAGACGGTCGAGCGGAATGGCGACAAGTATGCCGATGCTTTGCGAGAAAGCAAAGGCAGGGGACAGGTCTCGGTGAGGCTGGCCGATGGTACGGTGCATAACGTACCTGGGGTCCGGATGGGCCCTGGATGTAGAGTTTGAGGACTTTGACAGCACGGAGTCGTTCCTTGTCCTAGACATGGACAAGTACGACTTGATCCTGGGCATGCCGTGGTTCGAAAAGCTAGAGCCCTGGATCGATTGGCGCGGCAAAGCCATTGGGGCTAGTCGGCCCACAGTCTCCGACATAGCTTTGGTGAGTAATGTTCCCACCTCTGTCCGGGACTGGGGGCCCAGAGAAGGCCGCCAAGGCGCTTACGCGCCCGAAGAAGTACTGGGAGTAACTGACTCCAACGAAGATGTTGCGATGAGTCTCGCAACCGGTCATAAGATCAAGGCTCATTGCCAAGCGTGTGGGATTGCCACGACGGCAAGTCCCAACGCTGAGAGTCGTCGCGCCGTATGGGCTTCGACTGTGGCAGTGCCGGACGGCACTGACCAGGCGGGTAACATAGGTCCGCAAGCAGCAGAGGCTGCTGAGGAGAGCGCTGATGGCGTCTCCTGTGTGGGTAACATAGTTCCACGCGGGGTCAAGAAGACCAGTACGAGGGCGGAGGTGTCATTGAGCACCTCTCGTGTGGATAACCAAGTACCACACTCGGGGTCTGAGACTCCATCGGCACGGTCGGTCGAAGAGCAATGTCATGTCTTCGACGGCGTGTCCGGTCGTCAAGTGAGGGCAGGTGCCGTCCGGCTGGAGGCACTACCAGAGGTGCCAGCACTACTGAACCTCGAGGAACTGTCCATGAAGGACTTCCTGGCCAAGTTGAAGGCCGGAGAGATTGCGGAGATGGTGCTCCTGAAGCCGGAGAACTCTCCTGAAGATTTGAACTCTTCTTCCGTAATGGACGAGGATGTCCTGGAGGGGTTCACGAAGCAGCGTGCAACGCGTTTGGGTTCTGAGATTCTCAAGAACCCGGAGGATCCAGTGTACCCTCTCGTGAAAGAGTACTCGGATGTGGTGTCGAAACACCCACCATCCCAACTCCCGCCGGATCGGGAGTACGGCACGAAATTGACCTCGTGTCTGGTACAAAAGTATTGTGTCACGAGGCAGTGGCCTCTACCTCGCGAGCAGTGCGAGGTCATAAATGCCTTCTTCGACGAGAAGGTGAAGTCAGGCATGGTGTGAGAGTCGAAGTCTCCGCACTCGACACCAACCTTCTGCATTCGCAAACCGAACGGGAAGTGGCGTCTGGTTCACGCTTACAACAAGCTGAACAATGCGACGGTACCGGCACAGACGCCGATCCCTCGCAAGGATGTGTTGCTGAACAACATGTCGGGTTGTACGCTGTACAGCACCTTGGATCTGGTAGACTGATACTACCAGATTCTGATGCGGGAGAGTGACATTCCTCTCACCGCAGTGAGCACCCCGAGTGGGATGCTTTGGGAGTGGCTAGTGATGCCATAAGGGCTGTCGAGTGCCCCAGCGACGTTCAATCGCTTGGTTATACAACTGTTTAGACCATTGCGTACGTTCACACAGACGTACTTTGACGATATATTCGTCCATCTCCGTGCCGAAGATGGCCAGACGGCTATGGAGGTGCATCTGAAGCACCTCCGTCGAGTGTTTGAGGTCATGAGAGCTAACAAGCTCTATGCCAACATCGACAAGTGCGTCTTTGCAGCTGAGGAGATAAAGTCCTCGGCTGCTTTGTCAGCAGGGTCGGCGTACGCGCCGATCCAGGGAAAGTCAAGGCCATAGCAGCTTGGCCGACCCCGAGATTACAGAAGGACCTCCGGAAGTAGTTGGCCTTAGCCAACTATCTTCATAAGTACAGCGCAGGGCACGCTGAACTTGCTCGACCCTTGTCGGGTCTCTTAAAGAAGGATGCCGACTGGGTCTGGGAGCAACAGCATCAAGGCGAGCTTACAGCATACGCCAGTCCTGGCTTTGGCGGACAAGAACTACACATCCATGGTGCGTTCATCTCCGAGGGCAAGGACGCCAAGGGCGATAGACTCTCGTCTCGACAGCGGGCACAGCTTCATTGCTATGAGCTGGCCGATAAGTTACTCCACTATCGAGTAGACCCAGGAGATCCGCCTCGGGTTGTCGTTTCAAACGACAAGGATCTGAGGTATGATATACCTCTAGAGGCGCATGATGTGCCGATAAGCGGCCGTCTTGGCCGTGAGAAGACCTACCAAGCGATCTCTCAGACATTTTGGTGGCACCACATGTACACGTGGATGGCACACCATGTCATGACATGTGAAACATGTCAGAGGATGAAGCCTTCGATCCACGCCTCGGCTCCACTGCAGAGCCTACCTATGCCAGCGGATTGCTGGAAGTCGAGGAGTCCCGACTCCGTCTTCGGCCTACCGGCCGATGACAAGGGAAACACCACGGGCGTTTGGGACACCCTGTTCCAGCTTTTGGGAACTGAGTTGACGATATCAACTGCGGACCATCCACGGACTGATGGTCAGACAGAGCGCGTCAATCGCGTGCTCGAAGATACCCTACGGAGAATCTGTGCTGAGGCACCTCGGTCCTGGTCGGACGAGCTGCCTATGGTTGAGTTTACACTCAACAATGCGGTACACGCATCAACGGGGTTTACCCCGTTCTACTTGAATGGGCTACGACGCCCCCAGGTGCCGCTAACCTTGCTGGGAGGCACCGATGCCCCCATCGTAAGTGGGGGAGAGGCTCGGAAAGTCATTTCCTCCCACGACTTAGATATTGAGACAGAGCCTTTATTGAAGCAGTTGCCGTCATTTATGTGGTGAAGTGGATTAGAAAGATTGGGCATTGGAATATCCAGGAAAGGTCCGATTTGGACGTGATCGGACCTGACGTGATGTGATTGGAGTAGATGACGAGCCGATGTGGATGGATCTGGCTATGGATCCAGCTGATGGATAGGATTGATGGAGATTAGTGACACCTTGGGTGGGACGTGATAGATGCATTGACATACGATCTATACATATACCCAGATCCGAAGGGTTGGGATGATCACATAAGGATATGGATGATGTGGGACTGGCGTGATTATGAGATGGGTGTGGCAGTATGTCTATATACGCTGTGGAAACCGGTGATCTAGATCGAGTTACCTAGATCTAAGCTATAATCTATAGCCGTGAGGACTAGATCGGTACGCATACCAGGTCCCATTCAGGGAACTTGGATCAAGATCTGTGGACCTAGATCTATAGGCGGATCCGGGTGATCAAGGACCTAGAGATATTATGGCAAAGCTGGACGATGATTGGAGTATTAGCAGCATGGAGTGAGCTGGGATATATTACGATTATGCTTATTACGCAGTATTATCACTGGATCAACCATGGAAACCCCAGATCAAAGAGATCTACCCGATCTAGCCGACCTGGAATTGGATCAGCATGATCTGGCTTATTAAGGCATGATCTGACTCGGGAGACATGTGATCAGGATATTACGAGGGATGATTACGATATTGAAGGAAGGAGGAGTCCAGATCACAACATTGCGACTTGTGATCTAATGTTTATGGTTCAGTTCCAAGGTGATCTGCAAAGATGTCGATTGCCAGGATGGTGAGGACAAGAAAGGACAAGAATCAGGATAGTGTAATCAGTCGATGTGTCGTTAAGGATAGGATACAGGATGGGATAGGTCTTAATATGAAATCAGAACCGAATTTGCATCGTACGACACAAGTGCTTCGCTACGCGCCTGGAAACGGGAACTACATTGGCCCTGCGGTATTAATAGCGATTTAGGTGTATAGATCTAGGGTGGTTGACAATATCTAGGCCGCCGGATCCAAGCTTGATCTAATCGCTTGTGCTCCGGATCTACTACTGGCGAGTGGTGTGAAGGCTTCCACGCTACTCTACGACCCCAACGTCACGCCAAGACGTTCAACAAACACAGATCGAACAACTTAGCAGTCACCAAGAGAGGAAGATCCAGCCCAACCGACGGGTACACAAGGTGAGCAAGTTCAGCAGATCACGGATCATCGGAGGACATCCTTCGTTAGTCGGTGTCCGGGCATTGGTGGGACGTTGGATCTAGCGATCTCGCAGATTTTGCTGATCCTGCTACACCACGTTTATAGACAACAGACTGAAGCTATCAGCCGGGTTAGAGACGCAATGGCGTCGACCCAGAACAGACAAAGAAGTATTCAGACAATAATGGTCGAGGAAACTTATCCGTGTTTATGGTTAGGGACTTGGTCCTCTTAAACACTAAGAACCTACCGTTAACATTGGTTCGCTCCATTGTGAGTAATAAGCTGAAGCATCGCTTCATTGGACCCGTTGGGGTCCTCGGCAGGCACGGCGCCGCCTAAACCATCGACCTCGTGAAGTCAATGGCGACGCACCCAACGTCTTACGTGGGGCGTCTTGAGCGGTACGATGGTCCGTAGGATCTTCCCCCTGAGAGGACAGAAGAAGATCAAGAGTGAGCGAGCTCCTCTTTTCAAACCGAGATTGGGTCTCGCGGACAACACCAACAGGAGCTGTCAAAGTACGCAAAACGGAACGCAGGCTGGCACCCACGCGGCTCACAAAAAGAGTACGCTTGGGCCGCACGGTATGAGCTTCGTTAAGAGCTATACCCATACGCCGAGTGGGAAGAATACCACTTCGGCTCATAAGAGGGCACCTGACTATGCGCCTCATAGGCAAGAGCATCAAGGCTCCGACGGAGTTCCTTTAAGGCGGAAGCTGGGACTCGGCGGTTAACCCGCCCGGGGAGCTCCCAAGTCTCACGACCGAGAACATCCACGTCCTGACATAGGATATCAAAGGCAGTTGGTTTGCCAGACTGGACGACGGTCAGACCGCCAAGGCTAATGTCAAGTGCAATCTCGATCGCATATATATTCGATCACGGGGTTGATGTACTTCGTCCTGCAAAAAAGACTATGCAGAACCAGGGCCCGAATGAGGGAGTCCATAAGGAAGAGGCTGAGAACGAGCTTCATACTCGAACGCGAGTGAGGGCTTCGCCTGCTCTTTTTGATCGGAATGCCAAGTTTCACTTTCACGTGGAGCGTGTCGTCCGAGAGCGGCGGCGCTCCGGGGAGCACCAGCTGCTAGTGAAGTGGCGGGGATACCCCACTTCACAGAATTGATGGGAGCCGGAAGATCGGCTCCAGGCAGACTGCGCGAAGGCTGTTGCGCTCTGGGATCAGAGGCAGCAGCTTCGTAAGTAGTGCGCTGCTTCTTAGCAGCTGCACGGGGTATGGCAGACGCTAAACGTCATACCCTCGCTCTCTCTGAGAGGAAGACTGGGTGCTACCCCTTAGCACCTCCATCTCAGTGACGAGAAGTCGCTTTGCCACGAGGTGAGCGAATTGGACCCGAAGGTCCCGCTGGATCAATATGAATTCCAGCTGAGCTTCAGCTTGGAGCTCCTTGACTGGGCAACCCTGGTGAAGGACCCAGCTCCATAATAAGGCTCTGGCCTGTGCAACTGAGAAGGTATTCTCCGGTTGCACCGAAGGAAATCCCCACACAGGGTGGAGATCTCCCTTGGTCTCAGACTTCTTCCGAAGTCTAGTAAATTCCTTTAAGGGAATTTGGTGCGGTGCAAGAAGCACACACCTGGCGGTCTCTATGTTCTTGATGAATAGAGGCACGTCCTTAATGAGATGGCGCTCGTACACGCCCATGGAGGTATGACCTCCTGCCAATGGACGTGGGTTCATAAGCTGCTCAAGGAACAGCAGAGAGCCATGGCCTTCATGGGGGAATACCCTGGAGCGTGGATAAGAACCCAACGCTCAGTGTGAGTACGCTCACGATGGACTGGATGTCTAGCCAGTCGAGCAGCAAGTAGTTCTTCTTACTGCTCATCGAGGTCGTTCGCAACCTCAAGAGGCTCTTCGTCATAGACCTCATCAAGATCCTGGTCGCTTATGTGAAACGACTGAGAGGCGCTGCGCTTTCTGGCGCCGGCCTCATTGGCATGGTTAGCCGTGTTGGTAGTTGGGCATGTCGTTTGCCCTTTGCCAACGTCAAATTTCTTAAGAGGTAAAGCCTCCTTGGCGTCCTCGTTGCCGTGGACGTCATCGGCACAATTTCTCGAGGATTTTGTAAAACGCCATCCGAGACGATTGATCACTACTTCCTGACCCTCCAAAACATCTTTAAGATAGTGATCAAACACATTGGACATAACGGCTACAAGCTTTTGCACTGCCGAATGGAGCGCCTCCTGAATTCATGCGCAACAAACATCGCTAATATGCGATGAAGCTACTGTATAAAGTCGTGTTCACCATCGCTTATGTGGTGTACTTGAATTTAGTTTTGTGGTGAGGATCGTGTGGTTATGGTAATGCTCAAGAAGATGGATGAATATAGGACGGTTTCGCTCATACTCACGACATGAAAACAGAACAAACTGACAAATGGCAGATTACTAGCGGTTGTCAATGCCTGCAGCAACAAGATTTTTTTCACACGCCTCCCGGCAAATTCGATTTTTAACCAGTCATAAGACGAGACCATTGACCACTCTCCCGCAGCCCTATGCAGCAGCAAGTCGAGTGTTTTTGTGGGACCATGACGCACTTAAACCCACGCCAAGCTGCTCTACGAAAACTGAAGGCTGTCATAGATGTGAGAGAGGGAAGCAGCGGCTTTGCGTTACATGGTCGATGAGGAGGACAGCAGCGAAGATGATTTGGATGGCCTGCATGTTCTGCGCACTAGGTTCGACTCTCGGGTTTCCAATCTCAGAGTCGTCTTTGTGTGAGGAAGGGTCATCGCTATCATGACCACTATTTGCAAAATTTGGTTCCATTTGAGTAGAAGTGGGTGGGTGTTCGGGCTGTCGTCCATTACTGGCTTAAGTTCATAATAAGTGGAACACCGCTGAAGAACTGCTACACGAATGTCGGTCTCCTTTTCAACACCTTGACCAGTGTTGCTGAGCCAATTCGCAGCGACGCGAAAGATTGTTTCCAGACCAGTTATCTTGCTCATCACGCCTTTAGGAGATCGTGCTGTCTGCACATCACGAACAACGATAGCTTCAACTACCTCACTTGCCAAAGGCTGCTTACTTTCACCGCATTGTCCATCACCGCCACGGTAGCGCTGATAGTTGTTGCCATCGGTAAGTCACTTGAGCAGTACACTTAATGAACTCACTGTTGGTTTGGGACCATCACTATACCATCTAATCCGGTTTTGACAGACTGCCCCTGCTCCACCGCCGCCTGTCCCTGGGCCTTCTTAATTGCGTTGAAACAGCACTTCCGCAGACGACCGCCTTTTTTTTCAACTTCGAATGCACCAAGCATGTTTATTAAATACGCGGGATGGATACTATTGGTGCATCCACCACAGACACATGGTAAAACGCCAGAGTCTTCTGCGATAACCTTGGCTACACGCTAACAGGCTTCCACTTGCAACTCGCCATGAAGAGAACAGCATTCTCTCGTATCATAAGCTGTGTTGGCCGGTCGCGAAAAACTTCTTACTACTGCGGCCCCGTCCTGCGCGACTTTTTGCTCTGTTAGCGCGATTTTTTTCATCCAATCACAGTCCTGAAAAAATATCCGACTAGCTGCGCCAAAAAACGACTTGTTGCTGTGAACATTGACAAGCCCTACTGTTGACTGGAGTCACTTTATGGGCTACACAGGAGAGCTTTGCCTTCAAATTACCACCCGTGATGGTAATACACATCGATATCGTCACGCGGCGATGATCGCAAACAAGATATCCCGTCGCAATCGGCTCAACTTCGAGCAGAAGCTTGCTGTTTGCAACTACCCAAGGACGATTCACGTCAGTCGCAAGATTTCCTCGCTTCTTAACTAAACTCAATACATTTATTTGCACATCCATATGGTCTCAAGTAAGTGTCGATAAGTACTTGACAAAATATCTGCTGTAAGTATATATTCCTATTTCGTGTTATCACACCAACTATATCCGGATAATAACCATCCGGATACGTTGAGTGGTTCCCTCACTATAATCGCTTCGAATCTGATGGCAGGACGCTCTTCCAGCGGCGGCGGCAGCACGCGACGTAGCGCAGCCGTACAGCGTCTGATCGACAGTGCAGACCAGTCATTGAGTCTCCTCGCGTCTCTAGGTGACGCGCCCACCGTGGGCCCGCCACGCAGCGCGGGCTTCGGTCCCGACAGTTCAATCCCCATGAGCTCCGAGAGCTTCCACTTTTCGTCTCATTCAGGCTCCTCCGCTAAGGACAGCGTTCAATTAGGTACGAGCGACTTGGGAGACGAGGGAAGTGGATGCAAAGACGCCGTGGACGACGAAGACACGCGGCTTTTGGAGCCTGTAGTGACCACATCGGTGCGTCAAGGCTTATTACACGTCAAGGGCGTGTTTCCTGACCAATCCACGGAGTTTGTGGACGTGGATCCTCGAGTTACTACAATTGGGGACCTTAAACATGCTCTATGTGAGCGTCGAGACTCTAGTAGGGATCTTGGCTTCTCTTCTAGAGACGCACGTGTCATGTTCGGCGGTCAACTGGTGGAAGACGCGTGGCTCGTGGTGGACTGCGGCATGAGCTTTGAAGGTGCCATCCATATTGTCAAGGCAGCTGCAGTGGGGAACAGTTTCCTAGCCAGGGGAGGCCTATTCGACGGTAGGAAGACGCAGAGGACAGACCCTAAACTTACTATTTCTTCAATCTCGTCGGTGTATACGACATCACAGCCTCAGGAACAGCCACTAACGGTGGATCAATTGGCTACGTCTAATGATCAGGTGATGAATCAGCTGGCTACGTTCAACCAGTCATTATCATTGACTACGGTGCCGTCGGCGAGAGGTGATTTGTTCTCGCGGCATGTGCGACCAGAAGAAGCTTCTTTTGCAGAGATGGCAGCGGACTTTTATGAGAATTTGAAGGACGTACAAGACTCAGATCTATACTGCGAGAAGCTGCTGAGTGGATATATTGGTGTGCTACAGAATCGGCTGGAGAAGTTGGAGGCCGCGCTCGCTGCTAGCAGTAAGGCACGTGGAGCGCCTACATTAGCACAGAAACGGCTGCAGAATGATATTAAGGAACTGAGGGACGAGAGAAACACATGGAGACTGTTGTTTGAGCTACGGCAAGTGTGCCACTCGAACAAAGATATGGCGGACGGTGAAGACAGCTTGATGATGCTTGGTACAGAGATGGAAGAATTGCGGTTTGAGATGCTGGAGGATGACGCAGTTCGTCTACTGGAAACGCGTAACGAAACGTTTAAGATTCAGCGAGCAGTGAAGGTGTGGTTAGAGAGCATGGCGCTTGAGAGAACAATTAGCATTAGTGAGAAGCGTGATGCCACCGGATCGCGGACGCTGAAAATGATGCGAAAGCAGGTTTTTCCAGGAGAAGAGATCCGCATGGACCCTGATGCAGTAGTGCGCGATGGTGATAACCACATATTGCCCGACGACATGGAGGATGAAGCTGAATTGATGAAGGCTCTTTGGTTGTACATCCGAGCTGGACGAATGGACGATGCGATTGACCTTTGCATCCGCTTGGGTCAATCATGGAGAGCAGCAAGTCTCTCTGGAGGCAACCCTGTTGGTGCCAGCGAGACCAATGAACGCGAAGATTTGTCGTTAGAGCGATGGGGAAATCCGTTCCGTGCTCTTTGGAAAACAATGTGCTGGCGCTTGTCTGAACAAGGTGCTAATGGAAAATTATCCAAGAGCAACAGCTTGCTTGCGAAGAGGTATGAGGAGCTTATTTATGCTGCCTTGAGTGGCAACATTCAGGTCATTACAAAAAGCTCACTGTGTGAGAGCTGGGAGGACCACTGCTGGGCATACTTACAGGGTATCACTGAGCAACAACTCGACGAAATTCTGTTCAAACTACTGAAGGTGAAGGCTCAGTCGTCACAACTGATTGTTGGCAACAACTCTCATTACTTACGTCATTACTCGAGCTTGCTGGACAAAACAAAGTACCTAAAACGATATCAGGTGGATTTGGACACGCTTTTTGATGAACTGCGAGGTAGCGAAAGCGAACTCGTCCGCACGCAGGCCAACCAGCCACATTGTCAAATTCAGGCCAAATTGGTTACAGCCAAATTTCAGTATATCGTATCGAGTATTTTGGACACATTACTATTCAACCCGGAAGATGACTCTTACAATTGGGATCTGCAGCTGAATTCGGCGGTGCAGTCAGATGAGATCTCGTCTCTTTTTTGCGTTTTGCTGCTCACTTCATAATGTTTGCTGGCTTTACTGGTGAGCATTTCGATGAGCAGGCAGGTCACATGATTTTGAAACTATACATCCGGCACTTGGTGAAGCACCGCCAGTTGCAGTTCGTGCCAGTATATGCTTCTCAGCTTCCAACTGCAGGTGCAATCGCGATCTACGTGCAGATGTTGTCTACGGTCGAAGATAGTTTAGAGCGTGAACTGTGTATTAAGCGTATTCTAGAGTACGCAGGAATGGACGTGGTGTCGACGGTGCTGCAATCTGTGGTCGAACGCCTGTGCGATGAGTATCGCTTGGTGGCGCACGAGCAGCAACAGAAGAAGGGTCAACCAGTGTCTTCAGATGTACCTACGACGGAGGTCGACAGGAGACGAATTCGGGCGATTGAGTTTTTGTGCTTCTACCCCCAACACCGGGCGGAAGCATTGGTTCGTTCAAATTTGCTGACCCGGCAATTCCTTCTTGAAGGAAAGTATGCTGCTGTAAAGGAGCTCGTCGAAGAGAGCCTACCAGAAGACTCCATCGGCATCCTCGACATGAATCGCGACACCCAATTGTTACGCACAAACGACGAGGTTGAGCGAGCCATGCGCGAATTCCTCTGTTGGCGTGCATATATTCAAGCATGTGCGCAGTACGACCTGTGGAGAAACTGCATCAACAACCCTGGTGCAGAAGCGTTGTCTCTGTATAGCGAAGAGAAGGACTATCTAGGAGATTTAATGTTCCATGTGTCGAGGTCAGCCGCGGCAACGTTGGAGGTGCTGCATTTCGAAAATGGTTGGCTCATCGGCTGTTCTAACGACGCCACAGAGGATGCCGCAATTCGGGAGCGTTGCTTGCCGACGCTGGTGTTTAACCTGCACTTTATCCAGCTTGAGTCTGCAAAGACAATCATGCGTTTGAGCCATTACCCAGAGGACGCCAAGGCAGAGCTTGCACGGCCACTGCTAGAAAAATCAATTGAGGTCGCTGATGTTGTGGCAGACGAGCACTATGGTGTGTACAACGCTTTGGACCAGGAGCAGTGTAGGGACCTGTTGCATGGATTCCGCGAAAGTGCTGTATCACTAGCGTTCGTTGAAAGTGTACCGACTCCAGTGATTTCTCTAGAGTCAGATCAAGAATAAGCGCAACTACCTGTGACAATTAGAGAGGTAAAGGCGACAGTATGGACGCGCGATCATCGCAATACCAACCTGACTTCTATATGATGGCTTTGTTTGAATTATCAGGATGAATTATTAATGATGATGCATGCCATTGCTTACAGACGCACTATTGGAGCAGCAGTCTTGGTATATGCTCCACCAGAATTGATGGCACCAACAAGGTACTCCTCAAACAAAATGCGTTTGCTGTCCTTGCCTTGGATTCGATCTTCCAGCATTTTATGCGGCACTCGCCACACTCGAGGGTACGGCATTCCTGCTTGATTCCATGTCCAAGCGTGTTCATCGCGGTTGTCACCATTGTTTTTCTTTACTAATAGCACACTCTCAATACCGAATTCAGGTGCAGCCGCTTCCAGTCGGACGTCGTAAGCACCATCATCACAGAGAACTCGGGCGTCTGGCGTAAACGGACAAGCATTGATGCCAGTGACGCCTACCATCCCGGTAAGGTCAGTCAGAATACTATCCGTGTAAATTCCTTCCAGTTGGATGACGCTTGTCTCCGCAGGTGGCATGAAAAATTGTAGACTCGATTCATGATACGCGCCAAACCACGAAGAACAGCGCATGGTGGTGTGAAAGCAGACACCATCGATAGTTGTGTAGGGGTCATGGATACTGGGTGGGCGAAAACTTACATCGATTTGTACGAGTTTTTCTTTGGGTGCCATTGGCACGCAGTGTACTTGGTATGGATCATCGATCGAGAGGAGAGTAGAGTGGAATTGGTTGACTACATCGTCAAACATATTCACGCTATCAAAGGATCGTACAGACGTCACTGAGCCACTTTGAACAGCAACCAGAATTCCTAACGGTGGCCCTGGTGGTTGGCGTGCAGTCTGATTCGAGACTGGAACAGCTCGCATGATCCAGAAGTGACGTGGGTTTTCCATCTCAAACTCCTGAATCCGCTCCATTTGAGTACATGCTGCATTGTTTTCTGCACAATAGAGAGCTCCTACAGAACCCACGTACTGCTTACCATGTATTCCATGGAGACCACAAATGTGATGACCTGCTGGACTCTCCATTACTGCATTGTTGGGTCCTCTACCTCCTCCAAACCAAGGCCCAACACGCAGCGTAGTGGTGAATCGTACACAGTCAACCCAATGACCGCTATACACCTCCAGCTTAGTCAGCTTTTCACCAGGACATAGCTCAAAGACATGTTCATTTGAGTGATAAAACCTGGGGTCTTTAGAATTTGACGCAGCTTCCTCTGGAGACAACAAACGAATCGACTCGACAAATCTTCCACATCGGACAACGACAGCTCCAATCACTGGGACGGTAATTGAAAATGGTGTCTTGGGTCCACCCTCCAATGCTTTTCCTGCTGGAGGAAACGACAGAACGGTGCTAGTTGCTCCGTTAGGCTCGAACAAATGATGGGTCGAGGATCCCGAAGCACTTGGTAGACACCGAACACCAAGCCTACCAACATGCGAATCACCTCTCGTTCCGAAGAACGAGCTCACACGCCACCCGTCAGCTACTTGGAGCGCGTGAAGCGTACCACCAGTCCCACCGTACCAACGTGAAGAACGCAGGTTCGTGTGCAACTGGAGACCATCAATCCATGCCATCGCGCGAATATCTACTCGAGTAATGTATTCTCCATCAGCAAGAACAAACCAGTGTTTGGTGCCAGCAGCTCGCAGTGGTTCACTGCGCTCCACCATTACCACTTCGGCACGAGTGAACGTTTCCAGTTGATCAATGTATTTATCAGCCTCAAGCATGACGGCACCAATTTCATCAGCGACAGACGACGACTGATTTTTCTCGGGGAGCTCAATTTGCGTGCCATTATACGTGCCATGTCCGACAGGTCCGAGCACCGAATTATCCCAATTTACAGTGGGGCCTATGAGCGACGGCTTGGCATATCCAGAGATCCATGGGCAATGGCGTAGCAATTGAGCTGATCCCGAGTTCCAATGAGCTCCTCCACGGCTGTTAACCTCACGAATTATGTCATGTTTCAAATCCAGCCAACCTTGATTAGTAGACCCAAGATATCCCAATTGTGGCGAGCGTGGATCTGGTTCGTACATACACAGAAGTCGATTCATGTCATCAAACCCACGAGCCATGATGCCGCTCGTGGAGTGTCCAAGTCCAAATGTGTGTCCAATCTCATGCAGCATGGCTCCGATTCCAGTAGAAAAGTTTGCCCAATACGTCCCTCTAAAGCAGCTATCATCCAGCAAATATCTTTGATCAATACGCGTGTTGTTCAGGCAGCAAGTTGATATTTCTCCAAGATGCGCAGGCCACGTATGCAGTCCACACGAGCCAAAGACTCCAACTTTTCCACCTCCCAGTGCCGTATGGCCTTCTGCCTTCCTCGTCTTCGTGTTGTACCTCGAACACCCTAACACCACTGCATGTTTAAAATTCAACTCAGGATGGTCATCCAGTCCAGCTGCTTCAATATCCTCTCGAACCAACTTGATGAGTTCTTGACCATCAACTGATCGTGCGTGGGCATTCGTAAAACTGCAACGTAGTAGTGTCACTAGCGGCAAACCATCAGAAGCGAATTGCATGGCGAACGTCTGTCGTGGCAAACCTGCAGCGTGCATCAGTTCGGCCGTTGCCATTTGCAATATCAACGCATTGAACCGCACTTTGGCAATGGCTGCAGCGATGGAATTATCGACAAAAGGGGGAGCGTCGAAGCCGTCGCGATCATCGGCGTCGGAGCAGATTTGGTAGTGGAATTTCACCACGTAACGGGTGACAACGGGGCGATACTCAATGCAAAAGATGCGGTGGATGTTGCCACTGACTTGCAAAGTGATGGCGAATTTACCAGGACATGGGAGCAGCACGAAGGCCTTAAAGTGGCCAGTGGGGGAGATTGGCCATTGTGAAGTGCGTTGAGCGTCCAGACGAGCGTCCAGGAAACCGGTTGCATTCGGTTGCAACTCGGTGATGTGGCCTTCAAGGAGAATTAATGGGTACGAGAGCACTTGGTCCTCCTGGAGGTTGTCCACGAAGATGGCCATGGGGACGAGCGAGGAAGACGGTATCTGATGCGCGTAACGGCTCCACTCTGTGATTGGTCGAAAATGCATACTAACTGATGTTGAAGTGGAGCAATATTAATTACCTATTAAAAAAAATAATATCGTATCGAAGAACGTTGAAAGGAAAATCGTTGAGCGATGGCCAAATTGGTGCGGTCGTCTGTTTTGGTTTATTCAAATGTTCGCAATGGTATTTTTGCTTCGACGAGGTGCAGACGGAAATGCCATATCTTCTCGAACATGCCAGTAAAACTAGAGCTTGAAGGTGGAGTTATTTTTTTATTCTGATAAACTAATCTGAACAAATAGCCGTTTTGCTAGCTTACCACGTTTTCAAGTGGAAGGTGTACGTCCAGCCAAATCAGCCTCGAGTTTAGTTACGCGGAGTAACATATTTTCCTTCTCCTTCTTGGCTTGACGTGCGAGCAATTTGGCTGCATTTAGCTGACGATCAGCTTTCTTGACCGACATCGTTTTCTCTTCGACTAACGCTTCCAGTGCTGCAACCTTTTCAGCTGTCGCTCGAGCATTATTCTCTCGTTCCTCTTGTGATAGAGCCTCCAAATGCAAAATTTTCGTTTCAAGCTCCTACGACGATCCACAAAGCAATTGTGAGGATGGTACAAAGAAACCATACAAAGTACTAGTATATGTCCCACCTCAATTCTGCTAACCAAGAGGAGCTTTTGATCCTGTTCCTCTTGAACTGTCATTTTTAAACCGTGAGCTTCTTGTTGTAAAGCATCTGCAAACAAGCATTGGTTAAGTTTGGTACCATAAGTTTTGGTCCTACCAGCCACGCACCATGCTGCTTTTGCAGTTTTGCCAGATCTGATCCAGCACGAGCAACTTCGTCATCTCCGAGCTTTTTCTCTTTTTCAAGTAGTCTTATTCGTTGGTGAACTGTGTCGCGATCAATTGCCCATTTTTTCTGCTGATGTTCAAGTTCATCTTGGAGTTCCAATTCCCGAGAACGTAAAGTTTGAATGAGCTCTAGCTGCTGTAATCGCTCCTCATCTTTAGCACCAGCGTCCTCCATATTGATATCGCGTAAAAACTGAGCCTCTTCTTGAAGCTGCAAATACTTTTCTGCCAAGTCTTCTTTTTCTTGAACCAACTCGACGTTCTCGGTCTGTTGGCGTTGCAGTTGTTCCCGCAATAAAGCAATCTTGTGTTTCTTTCGTACGATTTGATCTTCAAAACTAACACAAAGTTAAATCGCAGTGTTTGCCAACATGAGTATCTCCTAACACACGTACACTTTTAATTTGTCAAGCTCAGTATAGACCTGGGCCAACTCTTCAGCTTGAGCATGGATCGTGACACTCTTGGAGGCTAGTTGCGCTCGAAGACGCTCACTTTCCTCGTAAAGTGCTTCATCTGCAAAATACTCAATAGGCTGTACATTCTCAAAATCAAGTACAAGTCGAACTCACCAGCCGCGACGTCGTGATTGTTAGGTGGCGTCGGTGTATCCTTATCCTCTTTCGTGTCTTCATTTTCCACGACTTCTTCATCACTGTCATGAGGCTTCTCTTCTTTTGCCGCAGCAATGCGTTGATTATCCTGCTTAAGCTTTTCCACAGTCCGCTGGAAATTCTGTCCAAGTGCTTGGAGTTCGTTTTCTAGTTCCTCCCTTGTTTTAGGGCGGAACCTCAACGGTGCCCCGACAGCTTTCTTGAGAACGAAATCATTGACTAGTGCACGTGAGTCTTGAAACTCAGGAGCTTTCTCTTGAAGTGCCTGCTTGAGTACATCAATAAGCAGATCTTGTTCTCGTTGTTGAGTACGTAGATCTTGAATCAATGCTGACCGACGATGTTCCTTTTCTTGAGCTTTCAGACCTTGAAGTTGTTCCTGAAGCTGGTTGATCGACCTCATCAAGGCTCGAACCTTTTGCTCGTGCACAGCTTTGAGTGCACCAACTTTTGCTGCAGAAAATCGTAAATTCATGGCAGTTCACGTATAGCGACTGTGTTGTCTTACCTTCTATGGCTGGGTTGGCATCGGTGGCATCCAGGGCAATGCCATGTGATACAACTAAACGTCGTAACTCTTCCTCGCGTTTTTCTTGTCGAGCAATGGTCGCTTGTGCAGCTCGCAGAGCTTCCTATTGTAGATCAATAACACTTGTATCACACTTCAACAAACCTTGACATCACAACGTACTTCTGTTGCTTTCAGACGGTCTGCCACACTGACAAACGTTGACATGGTGAGCAATACCATCGCGAAAAAAAGAGAATGACACTAACTTACGCATTAGAAGGTGTTTTCTTTGCCTCAGCTCGAGCTGAACGACGGCCACTACTGGAGACACTGCTCATGAATTTAAAGCCCGTGTTAGTTTCGCGCTAGGACAACTGAAGGGTCAGTGATGAATCGATCACTAAGAAATTGAGTAGAGCAGCATGGACTGAATTAGCAGATATGGTTTACTTGCAGCTCGATTGACTATCTACTTGGTAGATTATGAACTTGAAGACTTACACCAGCACGGGGTAGATCTGGGCGTCGTACACGGGTTTGTGCTTGCAGAGCACCTTGGTCGCCAGCGACGTGTAGTCGAACAACCAGCAATTGTGCGGCACATTGGGCACCTGGTGAATGTGCAGACGGCCAGAGGTATCAAGGGTCTTGAGACCGTACAAGTCCTGCGTGTATTCCACAGTTTGCTTCATGTCGACAATCTTCAAGGTGCTGAACTTCGAGTTGACCTCGGCCACCGATGCCACCGTTGTGTACTTGCCGAGGATGCAGCTCTGCCACGGTGCCTGAATGTCGTCTTGGGGCGAAGCGAAGAAGTGCGCGGCTTTCAGCTTGGAAAAGTTGACTTTACGACGGGCCTGGTTAGCCTTGCACTTGGCATCGGCACCACAATTCTCCAGGTTGTTCACCTTGGGGAGGAACGGGTCGATGCTCTTCCAGGTCGTAAGCGCGGCATCAGCGAGCGGAGGAGTGATGATGTTGGCGATCGAACTCTTGGCCTGTAGTGCCTTGTTGGTGGTCACCGTCTGGATGAGGTCGCTCTGGAATTTGCCATTCCACGATGTCGAGTCGGCAGCGTACTTGGCAAAGTCAAAGTCTGCCTTGTCAATGGCGTACGGACCCAGAGCTTGCAACAATACCTGGAGTGGCACGGCATCCGAAGCTTGTGGGCCGAAGAAGTTGCCATTTCCATCACCAGCCATGCTGATGAACGAGTGCACGTTGTGGTCATCCATCTCCTCAATGACACCTCGTGCGACCGATCCACCCTGCGAGTGAGCGAGGAAGTGGTAGCCGTTAGCATAAGTGGCAGCGTTCGTAGACACAATGCCGCGGATCTGCTTGATGGCCATCTGCACTTGGTCCGACAGGGCCGTGCGGACAGAGCAAGCGTTCTGGCAGAAGTCGAGCGCAACGTACGTGCGGCCCTCGGCAGTCAGACTGGCCTGGATCTCAGCACCATTGGTCTTGTTGCCCGTAGCTCCATGGAAGAAGAAAACCGGGAGTTTGGAAGCAGCAGCCTCGTTGGCAGCAGCGGAACCAAGCAACGCAGTGGCGGTGGCAATGAAGAAAGCTCGGAGCGAGACCATGGCTTGAGGCGAATTGAACGGGTCGAGTGAGGTCTTCCGTGCAAAAGGCAAAGTGCCAAGTCACAGTAACATGGAGAGCAATGCGAATCCGTTGGTTACGCGTTTAGGGCGCCAGATGCACGTTGGGATCGCGCATTGACGATGATAGTGATTGTGTCACAGTTGGTGCAAAATGTTCAATGCCCATCGAATGCTCTCTCGACGGTCTCTTGCAGATTGCGAGCGTTCGGCGGCACGAACCGATCTCAAACTTCGCTCTCCCAGTCGACTCTGCGCGCACCACGTTGAAGCGCTGACTGTAGACAACGGGCTTGTCCTTCCACCGAGGAATCCATGACTGATAACCTGAGGTGGGCGGTGAAATCACAAGGGCCACGTTAGCTTCGTTTGGATCCCATGCAGCTTTCTGCTTCGAACAGCCAAAATGGCCTGGACACCGTATTTTATTCTCCATATGGAACGTGTAGCATTCGCTTTCACCGGATACTCACAACATGTCTACTGAAACAGCTTGTTCCTTTGGGTATTGGGTATGAAGAACATCGAGTTGGGGCAATCACATTGTACTCCATATTGTTGTATTCATAACTTTGAGGTTTAATCGAAACGCTATTGCCATTGACAGTCAGTGTTATTATGACACTCTACAACAACTGCAAAGAAAAATCAAAGTGCTCATCAAACGAAGAAGCTTGCATGATGACAATATTAAAGTATTATCATCACGCAAAGCTTCTTCGTGCATCAAAAGATGCTGTGCATTATACTTCGAAATACTTTATTGATCATACTTATTTTGTAAGCGAAACCTTACATAAGTCGATCTTCCTCATAACGACACGATGTCACAAGTTGCAACTATGAATTTCATTGTAGATATTAGTACTAGTAGTAGTAGACAGAACGTTTCAATTCTTTTGCGTCAATGTCCATAATCGTTTGATTTTCCATCTAGACTTATAAAAGCGGTTTTTAATGCAAACTTACACGAGGAGAGGGTAGATCTCAGCATTATACACCGGGGCATGCTTGCACGCGACATCTGTAGCCAGCGACGTGTAGTCGAATAGCCAGCAGTTGTGCGCTACATCAGCAACTTCGTGGATGTGAAGACCACCAGCAGTGTCCAGGGTCTTGAGGCCGTACAGGTCGTCCGTGTACTCGACCGTGTCCTTCATACCAACGATGGTGAAGTCGGCGAACTTGGACTCAACTTCATCCAGAGTGGCGACCGTCGTGTATTTACCCAGCACACAGCTTTGCCACGGCGCTTGGACATCGTCTTGCGGTGAGGCAAAGAAGTGGGCGGCTTTAAGTTTCACGAAATTCTCTTTACGGCGCTTCTGGTCAGCCGTGCATGTCGCGTCAGTACCGCAGTCCTGCAGGTTGTTCACTTTAGGAAGGAACGGATCGATGCTAAGCCAGTTTGTTAAAGCAGCCTTCTCAAGAGGAGGAGTGATGATGTTGGCGATCGAACTCTTGCCCTGCAGCGCCTCGTTCGTGGTCACCAACTCGACCAGGTCGCGCTGGAATTTGCCCTTCCACGACGTCGAGTCGGCAGCGTACTTGGCAAAGTCAAAGTCCGCCTTGTCAATGGCGTACGGACCCAGAGCTTGCAACAATACCTGGAGCGGCACGGCATCCGAAGCTTGTGGGCCGAAGAAGTTGCCATTTCCATCACCAGCCATACTGATGAACGAGTGCACGCTGTGGTCATCCATCTCTTCGATCACACCGCGCGCAACGGAACCGCCCTGCGAGTGAGCGAGGAAGTGGTAGCCGTTGGCATAGGCGGCAGTGTCTTTGGCGATGATCTCACGCACTTGCTTGATAGCCATCTGCACCTGCTCGGATAAGGCAGTACGGACCGAGCACTCGTTCGAGCAAAAATCGAGAGCGGTGTATGTGCGGCCTTCGGCAGTCAGATTAGCCTCAATCACGGCACCGTTGGTTGTGTTACCCGTGGCACCGTGGAAGAAGAATACAGGCAGCTTAGCAGCCCCTGCGGCTTCATTGGCAGCCGCAGAGCCAACGATCGTAGCTGTAGCAGCGACAATGAGAGCACGGATCGAGAACATGGTATGGTGGAAAAGTCGAGTGGGGTCTGCCGTCGAAAAACGAGGAATGGCATGGCTTCTGATACCTGAAGCACACATCGAATGGGAAGCTTTAGCGTTTACGACGCCAGCAGGAGCCTCAGGATTTCCTGCCACGATTCATCAAAGCTGTCGCAGCAGTCGAATTTCGACTTGGAAGCTGACGCTCGATCAAGCGTGAGCTCCGGCAATTCCTCGCAGCGTCGGCAACACGTTCCAATCCTAAAATGCCATTCTCCATCTGGGTCTGCGCTGCGCCACAAGTTGAACGGGACATCTGTAGACAACCGACGTGTCCTGCTATACAACTCGCTATCATACTGCGGTCAATAGAGAACTGGTCTCGAAGCCATTTCGAGTCGGACACCACTCGAGATCTCGATACTCAATTTGACTCACATAGAGATGCGGTCCAGGAGATGCGAGGATTCACTGTCCCGGCTCGATAACCTCTTCAACCAGCACATCGGAATGTCCGATCTTCCATCGACAGTCGCCAACGAGAATGACGTTTGGCTTCCTGCGTGTGTATCGATTCGTAGCGAGATCCCAAAGCTATCGCGATTCCTTGAATGGCATTGAATGCCAAGCATGTAAGTAGTGCTTTGCTCATTATTGCAGTCAGCAAATGACCTAACGCAACAATGTTGCAAGTTAGCCTTGGCGATTGCCGTTCAACTAAACCGCCGAGTACCTCAGCCTACATATGAATTGGAGAAGTTTGAGATATACCTTATTTATTCGCAGACTGAAAGACCAAGAAGTTATCTCGGTAGTTCCTCTTCAAAGCAAACCAATGACACTTTTTAGTAGTTTGATTTCTGCTGAACACGACAGATTTACACCAGTACAGGGTAGATCTCAGCGTCGTATACAGGCTCGTGTTTGCACAGAACGTTATTCGCCAGCGAGGTGTAGTCGAACAACCAGCAGTTGTGCGGAACGTTTGCCACTTCATGAAGGTGGAGTCCACCAGCAGTGTCCAGAGTCTTCAGACCGTACAAGTCCTTGGTGTATTCGACAGTGTCCTTCATACCAAGCATGGTGAGGTCGGAGAATTTTGTTTCAACCTCATCAAGAGTGGAGACAATCGTGTACTTGCCGAGAACAGCAGTCTGCCATGGTGACTGGATATCGTCCTCTGGTGACACAAAGAAGTGGGCGGCTTTGAGCTTGACGAAGTTAGCCTTGCGGCGTGCCTGGTCCGCAGCACATTTCACGTCGCTCCCGCAGTTCTCGAGGTTGTTCACTTTCGGCAGGAACGGGTTGATTTTGAGCCAATTCTCAAGTACAGCACCAGCAAGTGGAGGAAGGAAATTGTTCATAATGGAGCTTTTCCCCTGCAATTCCTCATTAGTCATCGCCAATTCAGTGAAGTCCCGTTGGAATTTGCCCTTCCACGTTGTTGGGTCCGCTGCGTATTTAGTAAAGTTGAAGACTGCCGTGTCAATCGCGTACGGACCCAAAGCTGTAAGCAGAACCTGGAGAGGCATTTCTTCTGCTGGCTGCGGTCCGTAGAAATTACCGTTGCCGTCACCTGCCAAACTGATGAGCGAGTGAACATTGTGGTCGTCCATCTCTTCAACCACTCCACGCGCGACGGCCCCACCTTGCGAATGGGCCAGGAAGTGGTAACCATTGGCATATGTCGCGGTGTCCTTGGAGACAATTTCGCGAACTTGCTTGATAGCCATTTGCACTTGATCGGGGAGTGACGTACGAACGGAGCATGCCTTCTCACAAAAGTCTAACGCGACGTAGGTACGACCTTCAGCAGTCAAGATTGTTTCGATCACGTGTGCGTTAGTCTTGTTACCAGTTGCACCGTGAAAGAAGAACACCGGTAGCTTTGTGCCCCCCACAGCCTCATTAGCAGCAGAGCCGACAATAACAGTGGCAACCGTAAGAAGTAGTGCACGAATGGAGAGCATTTTCAGACAGGTCTAGTGGGAGATACCGGAGAAAAAGTAAAATGGGAAGCAAATATGTGCTGCGTGTACCTTGCGGTCAACGACGAGAGAAAGCTGCCTGGGATGTGGAGATTATGGCACGACTGCTTCACACCATTGAAAATATGATTAAAATTAATAATTATTCGCAATACGCAGCACCTCCTTTGTTTTTGTGCGAAGGACCGGAAGATGGAAAACCCATGCTTGCGTATACCGCATGACAGGCTATGAGAGGAGAACACGACAGCGAGTTAGTATTCGCATGCACTGGGTGACCCAGTGCATGTGAATACTAATGCACAATGATCTTAGGTACAAGCAGCATTGTACTCTTCATCAGTCATCAACAAAGCTCACAACGTTTAATACCCGCACGCAATCATCTTGCACACATGCATCCAATCTTGACTTCAGTGTCCATAGTCCATACAACTGTCATGAAATAATAGTTGGCGCTGGATTCCAGCCTGGAAGGACCTACAAACCCATCTATCTACGACGTAGATTCTACGTAGTTGGGTGCAAGGAGCTGTTCATCGGTGCCTCAAAGGCAATAACTAGATAGTATATGGGATATGAAGAAGAAAAGGAAACACAAAGTGAGATCGACGAGCACGGGACCACTGCTGGTAATTCAGCATTGTTGCACCAGCACTATTAATATGCTGGTGCAGCATATCCCACCGCAATTCAACAAAGATTCGATTGGTGTAAGATGTGAATTGGGCATATGTTTGAGCACAAAATTCCTATGGCAAAAGAACGTACAGTATTAGTTTGATACATATCCTATAATTCTAGATTGTACATATCAATGTTTATTAATTGAGAAATTGGGGATACGAATAATGAGTTCAAATTGAACTGTTCAACTACATGTATTGATAATGCCACACATATGGATAATAGCACTATTAGGGGGAGTCGAACAATGCAAAAGACATGCTCAATTTTCTCGCTGACTTCTGCTTATTTTTTCAAAGACTTTCTGCTCAACTTCAAAACAAGCCACCTCCAGAGTGGCTGATATTGAAAATAAGCAGTCTGAACAGATAAGCAGTTCCCTCGTTCCATTGCTCCCTCCCCCTTTACATGCAAGCACCGTTAGTGACTCGCCAATGGCGAGCACTGCCATCTCTTCGCATTTCATGTAAGAAGCAGACCCCACTCATAGAAATCGAATTTTTAACCTAACAACCAATCTGATAGCAACGACACGCTCAAAGCTAGTTTTATCCATGCGTGCCCGCTGTCGAAAATGAGAGATTGGCATAGAGGCACGAAAAGTATCGACAAGGTAACTAGCCGTTTTAGGGTGACGTTGTTGAGAAACAAGCTAGCGGTACGACTCCACAAACAGCAAAACCTCAAATGAGAAAACGTCAAACAAAAGAATATTAATGAACCTAATCGCGATTTAGGAATCGCGATTTAGGCACATCAGTGGAAAGAGGGGCGTCTCCTCTTTCATTTGAGCCTCCCAGGAGTTGAAACCGACGAAGTTATAGGCTCTCAGAAAATCATCTCCCTTCCCAGAGCAAAAATGGATTTTTTTTTGGTGAAGCAAAGGTAAAATGGGTCGGCGGTCGAATGGTACTCTCTGATTCCCCCATTTCCGAGCAGAACGTGCTCAAATCGCGTCTTGAAGTTATTACCCCGAGTTAGTGACACACATATGCCCATAAGTAACAATTTGTTTAGGAAATGGATGGAAATATCATTTTGATCCCCTTTGACTGCAGCAGCTTACTCGCTGTTTGTCTTTCTCTTTTTCGTCGCTGTACTCGTGCTGCCTTCGTTTCTTCCTCGGTGGTCGATGTTCTCCTTCGCGGGCTTTGCCATTGCTGCCCGATGCTCTCTGCGAACTTGTTTCGCTAATTTAGCGTCGTCTTGCTGGTCTTGGGTCGGGGCAGTGTAGATAGGATCATCCTGAAACTCATCAGGGACGTGCGGACGGATCTTGTTGTAGAGCTCTGTCTTCTTCTCCGCGTTTAGTGATGGATAGCTCAGGTCTTTCAGGAAGTGGGTGAGCATCCGCTCCACCTTAGCGCTCTCTGTCAGGACCCCGTCAACCTTGCGCCGTAGATCCTGTTCAACCGGCTCGTCATCTGGTCCTTTCTTGCACTGCACGACGCCGGGTTTAGTCGCCTCCATACTAAAGATCTGGTACTGCTGTACCCCAACTAGCTTTTTGTAAAGTTCCGTGACGAGCGGCTTGTAGCTCTTGAAGAACTCGTTCCCACGCGAGATGTGCACTGCAATGCTCGAACTGGCCGCCTCGTTGACAGCGGAAACGATGTGGTCCATCGTCCAGCAGTCAGCGCGGCCAACATGGCGGCGAATGTGGACGAAGCCACGGTCGCAAGAGTTCTTGGTATGGCCCTTCACAAAGAACTGTGGTGTAGCGGGATCAGCAAAATCTGCGAGATTGCTAGATCCAACTTCCCACCAATGCCCGGACACCGACTAACGAAGGGGGTCCTCCGATGATCCGTGATCTGCTGAACTTGCTCACCTTCTGTACCCGTCGGTTGGGCTGGATCTTCCTCTCTTGGTGACTGCTAAGTTGCTCGATTGGTGTTGATTGAACGTCTTGGCGTGACGTTGGGGTCGTAGAGTAGCGTGGGAGTCTTCACACCACTCGCCAGTAGTAGATCCGGAGTCCAAGCGATTAGATCGAGCTTGGATCCGGCGGCCTAGATCTGGATCCGGCCTTGTAGTAGTTCCTTTGTAGTAGATTTCCCTATACGCGGGGTCCTTTGATTGCTTGGCGCTTCCTATAGCGCGATCTTGATCGTTGAGAAACCGAAGATCTACCGGCTAAGCAATTAATACCGGGATTTTGGATCTGCACTTAGGGTAAGATACTAGGAGGTTGGATCTAGCCAATATATTATCTAGATATTATCAACCACCCTAGATCTGTACACCTAAATCGCTATTAATACCGTAGGGCCAATGTAGTTCCCGTTTCCAGGCGCGTAGCGAAGCACTTGTGTCGTACGATGCAAATTCGGTTCTGATTTAATGTTAAGACTTATCCCATCCTGTATCCTATCCTTAACGATACATCGACTGATTACGCTATCCTGATCCTTGTCCTTCTTGTCTCACCATCCTGGCAGTCGACATCTTTGCAGATCGCCTTGGATCTGAACCATAAACGTTAGATCACTAGTCGCAATGTTGTGATCTGGCCTTCTCCTTCCTCCAATATCGTGATCATCCACCGTAATGTCCAGATCACACGTCTCCCGAGTCAGATCATGCCTTAATAAAGCTAGATCACGCTGATCCAATCTCAGATCGGCTAGATCTCCTTGATCCTGTTGATCTAGGGTTTCCATGCATGATCCGGTGACCATACTTCGTGATAATCATAATTATAACATATCCGAGCTTATTCCATGCCGTTAATCCCCCAATCATCGTTCATCTTTGCCATAATATCCCTAGATCCCGGATCCCTCGGATCCGCTTATGGATCTAGGTTCATGAGCCTTGATCCCAGTTCCCTGCATGGACCTGCATATACGAAACCGATCTGGTCTTCACGGATATAGATTACACCCTAGATCTGGACATCTAGGCTTAGATCACCAGTTTCCACAGCGTATATAGACATACTGTTGCACCCATATTACAATCATGCCAGTCCCACATCATCCATATCCTTATGTGATCTTCACAGCTCTTCGGATCTGGATACATGTATAGATCGTATGTCAATACATCTATCACGTCCCACTCAAGGTGTCACTAATCTCCATCAATCTTATCCATCAACTGGATCCGCAACCAGATCCACTCACATCAGCTCGTCATCTACTCCAATCACATCACGTCAGGTCCGATCACGTCCAAATCGGATCTTTCCGGGATACACCAATGCCAAATCTTTCAAATCCACTTCACCACAGCCGCCTCCTGGTCGTCAGTTGTGGTTGCATAACAACTTCACTGCGCCCATTCTTCAAATCACCTCGTCCAACCCAAGCTTCTCTACTCCTCCAACTCCACCTTCCGACCATGTCTGATCACGGCCACGATGGATCTCAGCATGGATCTGGCCGCCACGATCCTCCTTCTCCTCGATCCGAGATCAGTGGGCCCACTGGGGGTTCACTGAAGATCTGCGTCGATCTGTGGTCGCCTTGCGTCGCCGGGTGTTGCGTTTGAGCGACGATCTACGGCTGGCCACCCGCCGGGCCGATGAGGCCGTGGATCGAAATCGTGAGCATGTTTGCTCTCTCGAATCGCTCGAGTTGATGTGCGCTACCCAAGGTCGAGAGATCGGGCGCTATCGGGCTGAAGTTCATCGTCTTCGAGAAGTGCGAGATGCTCTTCAATCATCTTTGGAGTCAGATCGCATCATCGGACTGGAGCCGCCGCAGCCTGCACCTGAGATCTCGGCCCTAGACGCCCAGATCGTCGATCTCAACCGAGATCTCGATCGTCGATCCGACGAGATCCATCAACTGGAAGCACACATCGATGATCTGTGCCAAGATCGGGGTCGTCTGGAATCCACGATCCGTCATCTCACGTCCGAGATGACACAAGCCGGCGGAGAGATCTTAGATCTTCAGCAGGCTAATCACGATCTGGATCGGAGTCGGGAGGATGCAGAATCTGCATTATCGGCGACTGAGGAGAGCTTGCGCCGGACTCGATCTGAGCTGGATCGGGTCGAGGCAGAGCTGCTCCTATCTCGCTCCGATCGCGCTGATCGCGGGTCTTCGGGTCCCGATCCGCAGTCTTCGCAAGCGGATCCCCAATCTATGGGCCCTACTCCAGCCGATCTGACCAGATCACTCGAGAGCGTGACTCACTACGAGATCAGATCCGTGCGCGGGATGCAGAGATCCTGTCAGCGCAGCGGACTCTGGGGTTATTGCAGTCGGATCTGGCAGCCCATCGGGCTAGATCGGCTTCAGATGTGACCCAGTTGCAGACGCTAGAGGGCGATTTGACCCGCGCGCGTCATGATGTCGAAGTGGCCCAGAGGGCCTATGCCGATCGGGAACGTACCCACTGAGAATCAGGCTCAGATCCGTACGCTTTCTCGAGATCTGGGCAAAGTGGTCCGTGAACGGGATGCCATCCGCCACGAATATATGCTGCCTTCCAACGCCTACATCCATCTCGGCCACAATCGGGGCGCCTCTCCTCAAACCCAATTGCGTCTGGATCTGGATCCGACACGGATCAGCCGCAGGAGGGATCCACGCTCTCCTTCTGCGGAGACTTCGGGCAGTGAGGATCGGGGTGCTGATGCCTCCAAATCAAAGCGATCTCGCAGCAGCAGATCCACCTCACCCTCTCCATCGCGGCCTCAGAAGAAGCGGTCTGTTCCTCTTGAGGCGGACGATGAGTCCATGGACGAAGAGGATGAATCTGAGTTTGATTGGGTGGGGGATTGCTGAAGGCGATCGCCCTCTCCAGATCAAGCATCAACCCCGCCCTCCAAAGATGTCGAACGCAGTCGATCATCAGGCGAGGTGATCGAGGTTGGATCTGGATTCGATGAGGCAGAGGAGGATGAGGAGGAAGAGGACGCTGAAGTGGCCGAGACCTCTATGAGGCCCAGACTTTGATGGCCATTTCCCAGTCTAGATCTGAAGCTCGCCGTCGAGATCATGCGTCTCCC